>JAODGC010016993.1:0-107324 GCA_027574925.1 Ecitoglossa quadriceps | reverse complement strand
CACCAACCACAAAATAATCAAGAGATTCAACTGACACCAACAAGGTGTGGCAATCGAAGTGAATCAGATAAATAACTAATTCATGTACCAAAAGTCATTGTCTTTGATTACTTCATCATTTACACTAAATTCATATATTCTTGTTGTGTGTTTTGCAGTAATACAATTAGGAATATATGTCATGTCTAATTAAGTTTTAATTATTATCGGCGTAGTTTATTTGCAGTTTTTCTTTGAAAATAATGTGATAGTATCCTTACTCGATTTGTGCCAGCTCATACAATTGTTTCAGATTTCAACTGTTGTTACAATGCTGAAATCAATGTCATAGAACACAACTAATGCTAATATAGCTGTAGGTGGCGCTAGTGGTATCTTCTATTGTATATTTAAATGTTTTTATGCAATGTTGGTTCTGTGCTTTATTTTTTTTTATTGCTGGAACACTGGGAAAGTTTCAGCGGTGATAATGTTACTAAAATGGTTCTTGGGGTATGAGAATTAAAAGAGAAAACTAAGCAACAATGAAGCATCTTCATTAATATTATTTTCTTAAACACTTTGTATAATAAAGATCAGGAAAGTATAAGCATTCAGCCAATTAAACAAGATGTAAACAAAGGTGATTATATCCGACGTCGGAAAATACCAATCATTCGTACACCTTTCCAATGTCATACCGTTAAGGCCGAACGCATATCGCAACATGTCTTTTGGTGCATTTTTGTATAAAGCTCAAGTTACCAAAAATACCCGGCATTCTTCAGAATCCCACAAGAAACGACTAAAATTATCTGGATTAACAATCAATACCTTCTACGTTTTTTCGGAGAAAGCCAAAGTTATTCATTTACAGTTTACAAGCTGAGTTGAAACCCGTTCTTGACACATTAATATGAACGTAGCGGCGGCGATTAAGAGAATTACCGCCTCAAGTTTTGTTTTATCCTCGGTTTATCATCGACGACATGCGACGCTTGGAAAAGGCGTTTATCGCCGCGTTAATGTAAAACCGTTTACTCTCGCCCGATGACATTCGTTACTTTGCTACCAACTTAATTCCGGATTTAATTATATCTTAACAATTTTTTTCCGCTCGCTTGAGCACGTTGAAGCAGCCAGTACGTTACAAATGTCTAGAAAAGTTAACACTTTAATTAAGATTTCCTACTTGGTCCGGGTTATTTTTTTCAAACGTTTTCTACGACTTAATTTCGAGCAAACTCTCAACATCTTATTGCTGCGAATTCTAAGTTTTTGCGTTTTTTATTGCCAAAGTACAGATTGAAAAGTTGGATTTATCTCAAGCGAGAACAAAATGCCATAAGTTATGACTTAATTAGAAACCAATGCCCAATGAAAAGAAATAACTTTATTGTATGATTTTGTAAATTATAATAATACCAGCTAAAACCTCAATGAAAATTTATTTGTGGGAAAGTGGGCAATTGTATATTTCTACTTGTCCGCTCTTGACAAAATACCGCGGATTTGGAGTGAGGACTCATAAAGCTGCAATGATGAATTAAAAATCAACAATGTAAGTAATGGAATTCAAAGTGAAATTTGATATATATGTGTCAAAATTATTAAAAAAGGAAGAAAATATTTTCTACAATTTCAATTAGTTGCTTGGCAGAGAAAAACACAACTCTGTTATGATCACAGCAAGCATGTCTTTTGTTTTATTCCATTGACCACATCTTGTATTTGAATAAATAAGTCTCATGTGTACAGCAACGATTTCAAAAAGTTTGAATTTCGTGTTTGACGTCGTTGCTGATCGTCAGACTCGAGGCGCTGAACCAAGTGCGATGCGTGCAAGGTTTGAAAGTACAAAGAATGCTTTGGATCACTTTTTGTGAAAAGACAATATCAAATGATAGAGACTAACAATAATTTGGATTGATTGGGAGTGATGAGGATAGTATTTTCACTGACTCATCTATATTCTAGTACCATGAATCCATTTAATACAGCTACTAACACTAAGCTTCAAATTCAAGACAGACATTCAAGAATCATATAAAAAATAAATGAGGTAATAACAGTATATATAGAAGGTTCGTTTTTAACGAGGTGATAAAAGTGAACTTTTAATATTTTACATTTATTGGGAAGACATCTAAACGGAATATTGCCTTGTAGAGAAAAAGACAGTGCAATGCGCATCTTACTCAATATTCAATATTAGTTGTGTAAAATACGATCATAATGGATTTGCACATTATTTGTAGCTTGTGTGAATACCATTGATGTAACTCTTGCGACGGAACCGATTAAAGATAATTTGTGGTTTGAATGCTAAAGAATGCAATAAAAACGTAGAATATAGAATTTTAGTATTGGTATTAAAATGCCTGGCACGTATTATTTATACCCAATTAACAGGTGTAAAAAACACGCATACCTTTTATTTTTATCATAGTTCTAACATATTACTAAAACTAAACAATCAGTTAACATATAGAAATCAAAGAAAATTGTTTAAGAATTAACAATGTAGTCTTTGATTTTCTATAATAATATAGACGAGTATTTCTTGAATTTTTGAAATATTTTCGTATCCCTAACATAGAGAAGCCGCTATGCAACTTTTTATTTTTTTTATTTTTTATTCATAAAACTAGAAGTTAATAACTTAAGGAAATGTTTAATCACACTTTTTTAAATGCGTAAAAGCATACATTTATAATATTAGTTATTATTACTTATAATACTTATAACTTAAGTAACCACAATTTGAAATGCGGTTTGTTCTTATTCTGACTTCATATCTACCAATTTTAAAAACACAACTTTACTACTACACAATTCGTTAATATAATTTAATTAACTGAAATTAAATTCTGATAGTAATATATTATAACAATTGCAGCATAATTATTTTTAAAACTAACTGCTTTTTTTTGACGATGGGGGACAAATGTGAAATGTTAAAATTACAATTTGAAGTACGAAATGAATATTCTCGATTCCACTGCATATTTTATACAATATTTTTGATGTAATTATCAGTAACTGTTTTTTTTTAGCATATTAGGGATAAAATAAATAGAATTATTATTAAGAACTGAAATGTATGTAACTGAAAAATTTAAGTTGGTTTTAAGTCTATTCTGCTCTAATGATATTGTTCGATGGTATAGCAAATAAAACAGATCAAACGCGCAGATGGATTCATGTTTATTCTACCGTATCACCCCAATTTACGACCACCGCGAATAATTGGAAAACTCATTCGCTCCATTATTTGAAACTATAACCAACAACACCGTTCCCATGTTTAATCTAGACAATCGAGCGGTTCAAATATCATCCTGTAACCATATGACCTTAGCAAGGCGAACGTTCAAAATGGGCATTGAAGACCTTAAATGAATCGATTTCAGCAGCAACACCAAATTTACTCCGTAATAAAAAAAATATAATATATTATTCGCCAAGATTCTTATTACTTTACAAAAGAAACATGTACCTTGATTGAGCATGTGCTCTACAACGGATTCAGATTAAGAATTTGTTACACTTGACTCTATCCCGCCTTTTATCCCATAGGCAACCTTTTTAACGTTTCAAATTAAAAGGAACCATGATAAAGAAACGAAAAAGGACAGAACCTTGCATGTCTACGTCACGGCTGCTCTGCTGGCTCCTGATGGCATTCAGTTAATCTGGGTGATCAATCTCGTTCTAGGTGCTTTGGAGACTGCCGAGGTAAGCTAGTTTAATTTAAATAATGAATTGTTTCGGTCGCACCGGTTGCAGCAGTCTGCGAAGAGATTTGTGAAAAACGTAGACTTTGGTCTACCTTGGACATAATTACTCTTCATTTTCTATCCTATCTATTCTTTCCCAAGTCTTTGATTCTCCGCTACTTGACAGCGAAGTGTTGCATTCATAAGTCAAGCGCCGAAACGTTGACAAGCACGAACAGACGCAACGTGTGCCTACAGGTATGTGTCCCTTCTTTCTTAGGAGTGTATAGTGGGAATTATTCTGTGGGGCTAATCTTAGATTAATCACCTTAATGAAACTCCCGCACCCGTGACGTTCTGATGATAGGCAGCAGAATCGCCCGTTGAGATGCTCCGGGAGATAGTGTGCAGCCAGCGTAAGCGAAGAGTGCGACCAAGTAAATAATATTGCAATAATTAAGCCATGCACGTGTTGTTAATATTTTAAGCCCAGCTATGAAATGCTTCTGTGCAAACAGCATTTTGTACCCAGGCTTCTGGCTTCTCCTCATATTTAACTTTTAGCTATGGTGTGTAAACGTCACAACAATTTTGCAATTGCCAAGAGGATTTAGTAGCTAATGTGGAAGAGCATGCGATCGTGGATCTGAGAATGAGATAGTTTTAATTATAGCTTATTAAGATAATTATATCTGGACAGTTGCGTAGTTGATGTCTCAATTTTCCTGACGCGTATCAGCTGCCCATCTCGCTTTTGCTGCGAGCCCTGTTGAGCGCGCCAGAAAATTACTTCATTACGTCGGCTTTTATAATGAAATGTTCATTCGGACAGTGGAAGCGCATGTTGAATCGAAAACCAGCAGGAAAAATACATTGCGTTTGTTTCTTGGAACAGGATGCCTCCAAAGCTGAGGAAGACTTTATTGGCGGCGCGACGTGTGTAATAAGACTGATGTCAAAGCAAAGACATGAAATGCATAACCACGAATCTTCTTAAGTTTCGAACTTGGATCATACTGATGGTGCTCCAGTATAATTCAAATGTGGTCTACTTGATTAGAATCCATTCGTGACGCATGTTCCTTTGCTTACAACACGCAATATAAAATACAAACCTAAAAAGTAGTGACTATTATCCCAAGTAATTGAACTAATGTTTACTAGAGTAGACTTCATGTTATACTATTGTTTACTATCTAAAATTTGATTTTAATTGTTAACACCATAATTATTTGTTGGAAAATTAAACTGCCCATGGCTTGGTTGCATGTGGCCTCCACATCGCAGAGCAACACTTTGAAGTTGGAATGGGAAAAGGGTTGGGGAATGGTAGGCGTTGTTTTCCGCTCGAATTAGTATGTCCGTGATTGCCAAACGCCCGTTTCACGTATTCGTTCGTTGTTTGTTCCCGGGCACGAAACCACTGACGTCCGACCGGATGGGCGACCATAATGGAGGCGAAGGAAAAGTCGTAGCTTGATTCCACCAATTATAGCGCATTGTTTATACCCAAACAGGATGCTCGCCGACTGATTTCGATCGCTTACTCTGATAGATTTCCATCAAGTACGCAAAGGAAACGTCAGTAGCGTTGGAATTGGAAACGGCCAGTGTCAAGTAAATGTTCGCTGACTGCTTCAAAACAATACAAGAAAACTTCCTACGCCCAGGACGTTCCTTATGATTTTTTTTACCCAAGTACAATTAAATCCTAATTTATAATGGATTGCCTGCCACTTGGCAAGTCAACAAAACGCAATGTTTAGCTTTGCTCGTGTGGAAATTCAATATGTAATTAAAAACGAATATACGTGAAATATGTTTACTTGCTCTCCACGCAATGTGCAACATAGTTATTTACACATAACCTACTTGCAGTGTGGTTGTTTATTGATTCACGTTAATGATGTAGTTCTAAAACACTCTACATAATTTGTGACTTAATTCAAATGTTACCAATCTCGATGTAGAGTATTTCTTAACGATACCAGACGCAACTATGTCTATTATTGTTTAATTGATGTGATTTGAAACAATCAAATTCAGGTGTATTGGTCAATGTTGTAGTATTACATTTTAATAGATTCGATATAGTGTCCACAACGGATGTAAATAAGTTAGGAATTTTAATCTTGTCTGCCAAGGGTTATTTGAATAGGATCAAACGATGTTTACACAGTCTTAACCGGATCTTCAGAAAGCTTTGTATTGCCGTCTGGCGCACTTGGGCCACTTGGAAAGCAATTTCCAACAAAATTCACAGCCTTGTCCTTAAGAGAGCAACAAAATAGTTGCCGAAAGTCAATAATCCAAAATAGGTGAGAGGAAGTCAAATACTTTGATCGTATATATTATGACGGCAGTTTTTTCCTTGCTGGGCAGGTACAAAAGGCAGAAATATAATCCGAGTGTTGGCATAAGTAGTTAAGCTCTTAAATCGCCAAAAACCTCAAGTTTTGGAAGGTGCGATGAGAGCAAAGTCAGGTCAGCAAGAAAAGGTACAGATTTTAATGTCCATAATTTATCTTGGTGTTTTTGGTCGTACAGTAATGTTTTTGCAGGCGGTTTGCAAATCTTACCGCGCAGTTGTGTAAACACTATCCCACTGAAAATCGAATATCTTCTAAGAGACTTTTACTTATATTGACGTTACATCCAAAATGCCTAAAGTTGCTTTATAATAAAGATACCACTTGGTTTAGAACATAATCTGCTTTAAATTGAAAATAAATAACATAAATGCAAATAAAAAAAGAAAAAGAAAGAAAACAACCAGTTTTTGTTTTGTATTAAAGAAGACCATCGACAGCTACAAGTGTAATAAATAACACTGAAAATACAATATCGCGCAGTAAACTACTCTTATGTGGCTGGAATCGGGGATTGCACAGGATCGGCGGTGGTGCACTCCTGTGGGAATCAATTTGTTTGATGTAAAAGCATCGATAAAGCAATAGCGGGTGTGAAGTAACCACACGATTCTAACCTCGAGAGTGCGCAGAACGAGAACTGGTAAGGATCTATGAAAAGCAAACACTATAAATCAGAAAAAAAGACTAAAAAGAAAAAAATTGCACCAAAAAAAAACGATACCTATCCAACCTATTCAGACCAAAACAGCTCCAACACATTATAACTACTCAGCTCATAGCGTTTTTCGCCAACGAACAAAAATAGACCAAAAGAAAGTGATTTAATTTGTGCAAATGTAACCGCATTTATGATCATTCCAGGCAACCAAGAACATTGTGTATAAAGCCAAATGATGCTCTTGCGTTTTGCGGCAAAAATGCTGCAGCTGCACTCCAGGGATACGTCGTGAGGGTGGTCAAGAGGTGGTTTGAGTGCTTGTCTCCTAACTTATCTGCACGCTAGCCCTATTGTTGGCTGCATTTGTTGTCGTTACTTCAACGGTGGTCAACAGCGGTGCTAGACTCCTAGACAAGTGTTTATACCGCACATAATTCACCCTTAGAACTTTACGTTTATTACACATTACCACGATGTGTTAAACTTTACCACGTTATAGCGTTCCCATTTTTATTGAGCTTCTTTTATGTTCCTGGAGCAATGGAATGTAATAAACTTTTTACTAATCGCTTTATAAGAACAACAGCAAGGCAATGAAATGTGTTTGAAAGGAAAAGAAATTTCTCAAAAGTATATTAATATCAGTCTATACTGTGTTTGAAAAAAAAAATAGTTTTGAGAAGTTTTCTTGGTTTGCGTTGCGCTCATTGATTTTGCGCATTCTCAAATCCAACCACGTCCGAATCGCAATCGCATTTCCAACTCTCCGGGTAGCTCACCCACATCACTACACGCATCCACTCTACCCTATGTGTATGTATCACTCTTGCGATTTTCTTCCGCCGACGTGCTCACTGCGCATCTCGAATCTTTTGCCGCCAACGTGAAAATTGTCCAGATAGTTTCGCTCCTTAAGGAGCAAATAACACTATCCATACAAAGAAGCTTATATAATATAGAAAACGCTTTTTGGCAATAACTCTGGCACAACTTGCATCCAGATACGGCAGAATTAAAGCACGTTTGCACACGTCCCAGTTGAACGACAAAACAAAATCGTATAAAATAATCAGACCATTCGATCCTAGCAGGGAGTCCTGACTGCTTCTAGATTTTCGTTGCAGTTGGACGCAACGATAATAACTTCAAGATTTTTTTCTTTATAGCGTAGAATATTGATAAAAACGTTTTAGTCATTCATGGTAGATAGGATTAGATTCAATCGTTTTTTTTATACGTAAATTAATGTTAAATTTCAAATTGGTTTATATGCGTATCGTGAAAGAAAGACTTTTATGATCAAAAGCTCAGCGCGTTCAAGTATAAATTCCGATCAATTTCTCTTGTACAATTTTCACTTATCGTGTATGTTTTATTCCTGTACACAGTATAAGAGTGGAGAATGTATGCGTATTTATTTATGCATTTTTTGTGCGTAAAATACTCAGGCATAAACCTACAGAATGAAAGGAAAAAAGGCAGCAACAATTTCATACAAAAAAGTAAAACAGTACTTTGGCCATTCACGTGGTTAGTACTCTTTTTAAAATAATCTCCTTTCCAAACAACTTATTTTTGAATATCAGCAAGATACTAACTCTTGGGATGGTCCTACATTCATTTTTAGGAGCACCCTATCTATATTGTCTATATCCTAAATCAATATGAATCATGTTTGCGTCATGCTTATGCTAAATTAAATTTTAAAACTGGCAAATACATAAAATTGCAATTATTTGCGTCTACCATTGTCTGTATACACCCATCAATCATTTAATTACCAAACGCAGTGAATAATGAATTAATTTTCATGGTGCCCTTCGAATATGTTGCTCGCATTGAATTGCAATGCGATCTATGCCGCATCTCAACAAATCTACTCGCACCATTTTGCTCGTTAGGGGTGGCTCTATTCCATGCAAAAACAAACGCATTTGCATCCAGTGAATGTAGAGGCACTTTGTTTTGCTTTGACAGCACTGCGGTACTTTGGGTGGTGCAATTTTGTGCATTTGCACCGATTTGTTATGAAAATACTAAATTAAATTCGATAGAGAAGCGAGTCCTATATAAATACTGTTTAATCGACCGCTACTTTCATAGGTAGCACGTAATCAACTAGATTTTGCCGGAACTAAATATAAGTTGTAATTCTATTATAAAGCTAGTTAAATGAGAAGAACGAGGTGCGAGAACGCGTTGTACATTATATTATTAAATATAAATGTATTTTCATGTAAAAGCAATATAACATTTAGTGCTCGTTTGCCGCAGTTGTAGGCAAGTTTTTGTTGTAAATTTTTATTCATAATTTCTCATAATCATTGCAAATTTATCTTCTAGATTTATCTTCAAACATATTTAAATCTGAATACTAATTTCAAATGCATAAATTGCAAAAATTAGAATATTAAAAAGACACAATAAGTTTCCATGTACTAAGAAGTAACCAGTTCCTTTCCAAATTAAAACCTACTTAACGTACTCAAATTACGACTGAATGTGTATTCGTGCAGAAAAATTTCTCATTTTAGAAACGTCACGCGCACTTTTAAAGGAAGTAAAAAAAAATATCTGATCTTGACATTTTCTTACCCAATTTCTTATCTTATACCAATAACTAGTTGTTATATTAAAATTTTTTGAAGTTTTAAATGATGAGGTAAAACTCATTTATCATTTTAATGAAATCACAAATAAAACCAAGGCATGAATGTGGTAAGTACCTGTTTATTAGTTGTTATGTATCAGAGCGACATGATGAAAGGAATAGATTAAGCAACAATTAAATCGTCCGTAAATTAAGTGTCGAAAACGTTACATAGAAAGTGTGCTACTATGATGTGACCAATGAAATACTCGTAATACGGTAACGAATTGTCTGATTAAAATGTTAATTGCCATGGTAGCAGTCTTCTAGCCACTGAAACGAACAGGTCGATTTAGTTGGTCGCCCGGCGTGTAACTCAGGTGGTCACTGAGCGTTAACTCGATCAGATATGATTTACACATGAATATTGTTATTATATCACCATAGTTGAGCAGCGGAGCACATCGCATTGTTGAAAATTTATGCGTTATTAGTGTCTAATGGCTTAATGTCTTAATATTCATAAACATGCAGCCCCTTAGGCCACATTCGTGCACCTGCGCGCTGGCCCTTTAGTCGAGTCACGATCGGGGTAGGTAACGACAAAAAATACGATTCAATTATAAAATTTCATGTGACATATAACGTATCAAATGTTGTATATATTTTTGCTGTACCTTATTAACTCATTGAATTATTATGTTATTGTTAGATAAGATAGAAGATAAGATGATATATTTCTGTATACACGCAAATGTAACAGAAATTCGCAATGACCAAACCGGCTTCTTTCATTCTTATACTATAATTTATGCTTTAATGCGACATGCACTGCCCTCTTTAAGTAAATGCTTTAGCTGTGATCTGGATTCTATACTGCAAGCGACATCTTTGGTACGGTCACCGTTTTAACTAAAATATTTGATAAATTTCCTTGTAAGCTTAATATAAAATTAGTTTCGTAATGATACACTATATGTAGATGTAAATTTCAACCTCGTACCATATATCTGATGAATGATATTAACTATTTTTGGAGTAATACTTTAAAATCAGTTTTAAAAACACACGCAAGTTAGATATGTGCTTATTGTGCTTTATAAGTAGTCAGTTAGTGCTGTTTGTTAGAGATGGCCGTTAATCATTGATAAATTAAGTAACTCCGATTATATGCAGTCAGACAGACTAAACAAGTCGTGTTCAGTATCCGGGTCACAAGGTGAGGAAAAGTTTACCCAGCGTGCTAGGTAAAACCTTATAGGGTTTCACGCTTATTTGTTTGATCATTCCGAATTGCAAAAGTATCTATCTGATGGCTATCATAATATTTTCTGAGATTTGAAACGTTTGGTCACCCTTAATTAACACAGGCGGAACACAATTCCTTGCAGATGAACAAAAATAGTCTATTGTTTATAGTATTCAACAATTTGCAAGTGCAGTGACAGAAATCAAATCACACCTAAAGTCTTCCTTTTTGATTGAGGATTGAAATACAATGTGGAATGTAGATAATTCCTACCTAAAAACAGCCTACAATTTTCAACCGAGAGCTAATTAACTATGTTGCGTTTCTATTAGTTAATATCGTGTTGTCACTAACTGCAACAAATGTAATTTAAATTTCCACCAAGGAAATGCATACTCACAGCGAACAACTGAATACTTTATATAATATGCGCATACCTCATCTGCTTAAAAAAACAGTAACCATTTCAAAAAAAATGTTTTAATGGTTTACCTGTTTATCAAGGAATGCAGTAAGAAAAATGCTAGACTAGTAATAACAATGCTTGGTGGTATACTTATATACTAAGCCTATAAACAATCGAGCGACGCTTGCAGTGCGGTAGCGTTGTTGTTATTCAGTCGTTCTGCATTCCAATTCTTATCGGCTGATAAGACCGAATTCGCTGCGTTGGGAATGTTAATCACCACCGATACTGCAATACACTGACGGGCAAAGTGGGATGTTTGCATCTTCGATATTGAATCAACTGTTAATGCATGTACCAAAATAAAACGGGAGGAGTAAATCTGAAAAGATTCGAGATTAAAGAAAGAATAAGTTTGCGAACACCATGTCTTTAAAATAAAATGTTCTATGATAATTATTATTTTGAAATTCTCCGAAAATTACCATAGACTCTCCTTTCTATTCCCTTGAATCTGCAACCAAATTAATTCTCATTTGTCAATTGATTCGCAAGTTGTGGATGGTGCATTCTAGATTAAGAACTAATGCTAGAGCCGGGTATGCGGTGACCGAAAAAGTACTTTCAATTCTAAGATAAAAAACAGTGTGCGTGAGGTGGGTGGAGTATTTTATACTAAGGCGAACGCACATTGGACCAGATGAAAAATTTCGGTCAGCACAATTCGGCAGGTAAACCAGGTATCGAACGAGATCTATGTTGTGTTATTGTTTTTATTTGATGCCACGTTTTTGAACATATCGGCACTGTACGCATCATTTAGACCATGCTCACATGTGTTTAGGACAACTCTTATAAAATAAATAGATAGGGTTTTGACATAATTATTTTTTTACGGTGTTTTCTATGAACAGTACAAAGTGCTTAAAATGCGGAGTATTTCGTGGTAGAATTTGGCAAAATTTTTAGACTTTGCAATTGTTATATTTTTCAACGTTATAAAAGTTTAGTTTTCTTTGCACTGATAATAATAGATTTTAAATAATAATTTCTTGATAATAGAACCCAAGAACGCAATATAAATAAATAACAGAAAAATAATAAACTTTATCAAATTCGTATTAAAACAACTACTACAAAATAAAACGATAACACTTTATCAAAACATATTTGCACTGTGTCTGACATTATCTTGCATTAGTAGACATTGAGACATTAAAATGTTTAAACTACTTCGGAATACTCTGCAGCTTTTAGTGCTTTTTACAATTGTAGTGCCGCTTCTGAATGCTGTTTTAGTTACAATTCCTGATGGAATTTTAAATGGAAGCATTTTCAAAGATTATGCTGGCGAGCAGTATTATGGATTTAGAAAAATTCCATATGCGAAACCACCAGTGGGTGAACTGCGATTTAAAGTATGTAAACAGCAAAAGAGATTAATACAAGTTACATCATTGACTTTAACGTAGATTGCAGAGAAAAATGATCCATGGTATTCAGTTCTAGATGCAACTGGTGCGATGCCAATGTGTACACAACCTGATGAGGAAGAAAATGAATTAATTGGTCAAGAAGACTGCCTGTATCTAAATGTTTTTACACCATCGGTACTTGAAATCGTAAAAATATTGTATTATTATTACACTAAAATGTATTGTAGTTGAATAATGAATCAATGAAGCCAGTGTTGATCTATATCCACGGTGGTAAATTCACTCAGGGCACGGGAGAAATATATGGAGCTGGGTTCCTTATGACACAAGACATTATCTTAGTAACAATTAACTATCGTTTGGGTGTCTACGGTTTCATTAATACAATTAATTCACCTCTAGCAAAGGATGATGAAATGATGGGAAACAATGGGTTGAAAGATCAAATTCTTGCTATGAAGTGGGTACAACACAACATCAAGTATTTTGGTGGTAATCCGAACCTGATCACAATATCTGGAGAAAGTGCGGGTGGTGTTTCAGTACACAGCCATCTTCTATCTCCATTATCAATTGGTATGATAATTATTTTACAATAAAAAAGTACTACATAAACAAGATAATTATGTAATTACTAGGATTGTTCCATCGCGCGATTGCAATGAGTGGTACATCAATAATGGTAATGATACCAGCTAAAAACAACACAGCAACCCTAATTGCCGAAAATCTTGGATTAAACACAATTGATTTAACTGGACTGATGAATGATTTAAGGCAAGCATCAAATAAAGATTTGTTCAAAGCCGCCAAAGAGTTGAAATGGTTTGAAGTTCAGTTACATCAACCTTGTTTAACTTGCATGGTTATTGAAAAGCCTAATGTGAATAGTTTCTTATCACACTATCCAATTCAACTGATTAAAACTGGAAACTATTCAAACGTCCCTCTTTTGTTGGGTACTACCAATAGAGAAGGCATAATATTGTACGCATTTTCCCACACGCAAAACAATCTAAAAAAATTGGAAAGTCATATCCCATTTTTTTTTAAGAACAAGGAAGAGGCATTGAAGAAAATTAAGCATTTTTATAACTTAACAGCGGATATTAATGATAACACTATAAACTTTTATAGTGACATTTGGTTCAAGTACAATGCGTTCAGAGCAGCTAGGGAGCAAGTTAAAGTTCAAAAGAGGGATAATATATTTTACTATGAGTTTTCTGGTGATGGCAGAATGAACATGCTCAAGCCGCGTTTGTCAGGTGCAAGAGATTTTCATGGTGCATGTCATGCTGATGAATTGGGCTATTTGTTTAAGTGTTCTGGAAGTCCAGAAAAAGGTTCTGTAGAGGAAAAACTTATGTTTACAATGGTAAAAATGTGGGCCAATTTTGTAAAAACTGGCTGCCCACTAACTAATTTACCGCCGTTCAAATTTGACAGTTATAATTATGTTAATATTACAAATGATGGTTTAAATATTGGAATTTTAAACAAAAAGTCATACAAGTTTTGGGATGATATGTATGAGGAATATAGTGATGGGTTATATTGAGTAAAACGTATTGAAAGACTTGAACTGCATCTATCAAACTAACGTAAACTAAGGGTTTCAACAGAATTCTTGCTGTTGTAGTGGAAAGATATATTTATTTAAATTAAGCAATTTGATCTATTAGAATAAAAAAAGTTATGATTATGTTGACAGTTACAACTATGGTTGTGTTACTGATATAATATTGTAAAAGCGTAATGGTTATTTGCTTTTAACGGTGCAAAACACTATCACATTTATGTACATATTTATACTTGATGGTTGGAAATTAATGCCAAATACTGTAAAGTACAAAAACTCACAATGCTTGGAATTTATTTTAGAAATGATAGAAATTCTAATACATCCTATATATACCAACTTATCAGCACCATACTTAATACTTCGATTTCCAGTACAGCGCATACATGTCGGGTAATTGTGTTATCACTGTGCAACAAGGTCAGCTAAAAGGAAAATCTGAAAAAAGTAATAATGGTTTCAAGTTTAATTCCTATCTGGGAA
Source organism: Ecitoglossa quadriceps (assembly GCA_027574925.1). NCBI lineage: Eukaryota > Metazoa > Arthropoda > Insecta > Coleoptera > Staphylinidae > Ecitoglossa > Ecitoglossa quadriceps. The sequence goes on along the minus strand of JAODGC010016993.1, from coordinate 92,850 downwards.
TTCCATATGCCAAACCACCACTTGGCTCTTTGAGATTTAAGGTAATATTTACGTTGAAGTATATGTTACTCAGTTCTTATTAGAAATTCTTGGTTACATGTTATAAAATAGGCCCCAGAACCCGCGCCACCATGGCAGGGAATTCGCGATGCAACTCAAGAAGGTTCCAATTGCTACAGCAAAGACCCAATTATGAATTTAATTTCTGGTTCCGAAGATTGTCTTTTCTTGAACGTTTATACACCTGAGCCATCTTCACAACAAAAACCAAAAGCAGTTATGGTCTTCATTCATGGTGGAGCATATACTTTTGGTTCCAGTCAACGACTCCAATTTGGTCCCGAATTCTTAATACAGAAAGATATTGTGTTTGTGTCATTTAATTATCGCCTTGGAATTTTAGGTATTTTGATTACTGTAAAAATAAACTAAAATATCTCTAAGTTCATTTTTTTAATAGGATTCATGAGCGTAGAAGAGAAATCATTGCAGATTCCCGGGAATGCTGGCTTGAAAGATCAAGTATTGGCATTGAAATGGATTCAAGAGAATATCAGTGCTTTTGGTGGTGACCCAAATAATGTTACTATTTTTGGTGAGAGTGCTGGAGCTGGATCAGTGCATTTCTTAGTATTATCTCCACAAGCAAAGGGATTATTCCACAAAGCAGTAATGCAAAGTGGTACCGCATTGAGTCCTTGGTCCCATGGAAGCCGTAATGCTATTAAAATGTGTAAACTATTAGGAAAACCAGTTACAAACGAAGCAGACGCCGTTGATATTCTTCAAAAAATTTCTGTTGAAGAGTTAATTGAAGCTCAGAATAAATATCCTGACGTATAGCACATTTTCTCTTAAATATTGAATTGCTTCAACTAAACTAATTATATTTTTACAGTTCTATGTACCAGCATCTTTGAGAATAGCTGCACCAGTGATTGAAAACTGCAATAACTCTGATACAATTTTAAATATTTATCCAAGGAAACAGATGGAATCAGGGATATTTAACAAAGTTCCCATTCTAATTGGATACACTTCCGAGGAAGGACTCTTTCTTCAATTCCTGGAAAATATGCAACAGATTGATTTATCGAAAGACAACTTTGAAAATTATATTCCAATTAATTATGAAATTTCTCGTGGAAGTTCTAAATCTAAGGAAATAGCTAGTCGTATCAAAGCCTTTTACTACGAAGAACAAGAACCCTGTATAGAAAACAAGCACATTTTTTACCGACTAATGTCACATTTATTGATTGTGAGAGGAACGTATGCAACGATTGAAGAAACTTTAAAGCAGTCCACTGAAAAAATATTTTTGTATAAACTGTCATTAGAATGCGAATTGAACCAGTTCAAAATTTTGGGAAACCTTCAAGGCGATGGTGTGTCTCACGCTGAAGATTTATTTTATTTATTTTACCATTCTTTGATGACACCTGCAATTAAAAACGGAAGTATTGAAGATATTGCTATTCAGCGCTTGACTACTTGGTGGACCAATTTTGCGAAATATGGTGATCCGAATGGCATTGAGAACAACTCGTTACTTCAACCAAAGTGGCCCAGTGTAGATGCTGACAAATTCCAATGTATGAATATTGATGTAACGCCATCTATTCAATTTGCCCCAGAAGAAAAGTATATGAAGTTTTGGCAATCAATTGAAAAGCACGCATTTTCATCTTGATTTGATTAATTGGCAATTGGTAATAATAATATGGAATAGTACTTTGGTGAAAATGGTATCACACTGCTTGCGCATAGACGACAATATATTGATATATATAGACAACAAACTAAGCAAAACATCAATTAAAATTAGAAGCGTTACAGATGCAAACGAATATATAATTTCTTTGTGGAATTTATACAATTTTTATAGTAATCCAGCAATAAAACACTAATTCAATTTATATGTATCGATTTGCATACGATAGTAACAGAAATTAATAATATACGTATTTTTTACGTGACCGTATCCGGTACAAATTGCAATCATTTTTCCAGATGTTTATCATGTTGACAAAATATTCTATTTGTTTAAGTCATTATTATATTCTAATTAAGAAATGAATAAAGGTTATTCTAAAATTTCAAGTACCAATAAGGCATTTTGATGGACAGAAGTAAATAGAAATATGTTGCGTAATATTGACAAAACGATAGAGGTAATTAGATTTCCAGAAAATAATGAATGAGCTTTTAGTATAAGTACGTGAATTTACTCTTAAATATAATTGTAATATTACACTGCTATCTTTTTTTCTACTTTTAAATAAATACTTTTTACACTTGTTCATGAAATATTAGTACTTTGTACGTATGACTTACCAAAGGTTAATGCATATGTCTTTCAAAATTCAAAGTATGTTCTATTACCGTTATTGTTATTTCCCAATAAAAGTCATGTAAAGTGAAGGTAATATTTAAATTGTACTCCAAAAGGAATCTTATCATTCGTTTATTAACATGAGTTCCGAACACATCGTGAAAACCCAATGTGGTGCTTTGAACGGGCACAAGGAAAAAAGCAAGGATGGTTTGGAATTTTATTCATTTTTGGGTATTCCATTTGCTCAACCTCCTATTGGAGATCTCAGATTTAAAGTATGTATTTTATTTTACCATCTACGAATATAAACTGATAGTACTTTCTTAAAAATAGGCACCACAACCACCCATACCATGGGAGGGTGTTCGACCTGCAACAAAAGAAGGAGATATTTGCTACCAAAAAGACCTATTATTTGACCTGACCTCTGGATCTGAAGATTGTTTATATCTAAACGTATTCACTCCACAATTGCCAGAGACTTCTAATTTTGCATTAATGCCAGTCATGGTATGGTTTCATGGCGGTGGATTTATGTCTGGATCTGGTCGTCGGGACTTTTATGGGCCGGAGTTTTTAATTGATAAAAATGTTATTTTAGTAACAATTAACTTTAGACTTGGAGCATTAGGATTTCTTACACTTAAAGATGAAAGTCTAAATGTATTAGGAAATGCTGCATTAAAAGACCAAAACATGGCTTTAAAATGGGTCCAAGCAAACATTGCCCAATTTGGTGGGGATCCAAATAATGTTACAATTTTTGGTGAAAGTTCCGGATCAGCTTCAGTTTGTTATCAAATTGTATCACCCATGAGTAAGGGGTTATTCCACAAAGCAATCATGCAAAGTGGTGTTGCAACTTGCGTTTGGGCACAAGGAAGAACTGAATCTGCTTACGATTTACTAGCAGCACTTGGTAAAGAAGCTAAAACTGACCAAGAAGCTCTTAAACATTTACAAGCTGCGTCTGTGGAAGAAATTTTAGAAGCACAACTCAAAGTTCCTGATGTATGTTTATTAAGTATTTTATAAAACACTATAACATAACTGTTTATGTTTATTTTAGCTTTATAAGCCCTCATTTTTAAGACCATTTTGCCCAACTGTGGAGAAACATGGAAAAACTGATGAATTATTTCTTCCAGATTATCCAATAAATTTAATACAAACAGAAAAATATAATAAAATCCCAATAATTATTGGTTCTAATTCCGGAGAAGGCTTAATCATAAAAGCTATGGAACTTAAATTAAAAATTAATTTAACAGCAGAGAGTGACGAGGACTTTGTTCCACATACTTTTCGATTGGACAAGAATTCTGACAAATGCCGTGAAATTGGGAGAAAAATAAAAGAGTATTATTACGGAGAACAAGATCCCTTTTATTCGCCCAAATCGATTATGTATGAATACAATACGGATGCTTATTTTGTCAGAGAAATTCTTAAAGTAGCGGAAATCCTAATCAAATCTTCAAAAGAAAAAGTGTTTATGTACAAATTTAACTTGAAAACCAAATTGAACATATTTTCTAGTTTGACAGGAGCTAGCGGAAAGGGAACCTGCCATGTTGATGAATTATACTACTTGTTTAGGAGTAAATTGACTTTCAATTATCCGAAAAATAGTCCGGAAGGTATTGGTATTCAAAGAATGACCAAATGGTGGACTAATTTTGCCAAGTGTTCTGATCCAAATGGAATCAAAAATGATTCTTTACTTTCTGTAAAATGGAATCCTGCCAATGCCACCGATATGCAATATTTGGAAATTGACAGAAGTATCAGATTTAAACCTAATTACAATCAAAAAAGTAATCATTTTTGGAAATCCATTGAATCTCTAAGATAGTTTTTAAGTTTTAAACAATGGAATATAACATATTTTGACATTCAAATATTTCTTTTATATCACGTGTTATGTAAGTAGTTATAAAAAGCACTGTAGTTAAATAAAAAGTGGGTAGAATTACCACTGAAGGAGACATATGACCGGCAGATATATAACCGTTATTCCCAAGTAGTAAATTGTTAGTTAGCCATAGAATGACCAAATCTCAACCAAGCAGAAGTAACAGTAAAAGAAGGTAAATCGCGAGGAAATGTAGAAGAGAAAGATAATTATACTTTGTTTTTCTCAGTAGTTGTATAATAACAACGTATATAATAATGCAAAGTAGTGTAGCTACAGCATGGTGAGCAGTCACTCCTATTAATCTAGCTAAAGTTTTAGTATCAATCTTTTCAAAATCTGCAACAAATGAAGCAGAAGTGTTATCAATCTTGCAAAATGCTACAATTAATATTATTTTTCACAAATACAAATCAGTGATAGGTAATTATGTAATGCCCACATTTTGGTATAACGCGAGCTCCTTGCTTCTAAACTAACAAAGTGATTGCAATTCGGCTTTTCTTCATTTTATCAGCATCCACATTAAAATTGTTGTTGTTATACAATGAACTATGTTAGTGTAGGAGCCTAATCGTTGAAACTTTCACTAGAAAGGAATAAATAAAATATATATAATAAAATTTTTTGGTTATCCGAAGATTAAGCTGTCGCAAATAGGAAAAGAGACAATTACTATGAAGATAAGATAAAAATATATGAAAAAGTCTAATGCCCCTATAATACATGTTTAGCATGTACTTTGACTTGTCAATTAGTACTACTGCTAAAGATTTGATTATAACAAGCAAACATAACGTTTATTTGTATATTTTTTTATGATGTAAGTAACTTGAATTCACTCCAAACCGTGGCGCTATCATGGCGCTAATAATGGAGATGAAATGTTGTATTCATTCAAAGCAAGTTCAAGATTGGCAATTGATGACTATAGCGTTGAAGACAAAACAATTCAAAACATGATTACTTGGTGATTGCAAAGTTCTCTGACCCTAATGGATTAAAAAATAATTTGCTAGATTGTCCTATTTGGCCAAATGCAACAGAGGATGTGAAAGGTAGAAAGCCACCACGGTAAGAGTTTTATGGTATTCTGGAATTCACTTGGTTTACAATTTTACTAGTGTCTAGGATCTCTAATTAATATAATCTGTGTTGTTTTTAGTTGCTTTTTGAATGTGAATTTTTGACGTTCGCTGCTTAGCATGTCCTCTTCTTAACATTAAACATTTAGTAGCAGTAACTCGCACATAGTTAATAAGCACTTTAGTATGTATTTTGAAATGGAGGATGGCCCAGCCCATGTTGTATCTTAGATCTCAGACTCAGATATTAGTGCATATGGTGCGCTGTGTTTGGTGCGAGGACAGAATGCGCATTAGACAAAACGACAAATTTTTGCCAGCGCAAACCTGGAACCGAGTAGAATGACCGGCTTGTTGTTGTTTACATTCAGCGCAACGATTGCTATTGGGTTTCACTGCCCTTATCAGTTTCATTTTAGCTGTTGAAAGATGCGCACGTATCCTATAGTGTTTAAATAACTATTTAAACAAACATGGTAATGAATCGTGATATAAGCCAATTATCCTGTTTTATATGCGATTATAAACAATAGATGCACAATCTAGTGGTTACTTAAATGCGAGTGCAAAGTTTTCAGTGTTCCTTTCCATCGTGTGTTAGTGATATTCTTCTAGTGCACTTCGAAATTAATGAGCATGGTCTACAAGCGAGAATCAATCGGCAAGGGTTAATAAAGATCCGTAGTCATGGTTTATTGTTCCTTTTATAGCTTTAAAGTTTTTGCTACCTCCGCCTTCGTGTTGCCATGGGATAGCGTGTATCTTTTGCATCGTAATAATTAAAGGTGTAGGTCTATCGACACCAGATTTGTTATTAATTAAGAATTATATATGTAGTAATTTTTCTGTAATTTTCTACGAGCCATTAATATTCTTCTCTTCAGAGTCTAGGATGTTTTTCAGATGCTCCATTCGTTTCGTCGAAAGAGAGGAAAGAGAAAAGCAGTTCTTTTCAGAACTATCACTTTGTTTAAATAAGAAATTAATTTGTATTTAATGTATATCTCATGTATTCTTTTCACCACAGCAATAATCAAGTAATTAGTTGCATGGCATTTGTGTATTTTTGTAATGTACGCATGGCATGCGACTAAAATGTTTTTACGCCTTGTTAAAAGTATCTTGCTGAATATATCCGTTAACAATACCCCAGTTAGATCAAGTGTGGTGCTGTCATATTTATCGCATTTATGTTTTCTTTTTACGGCATTACTTTTCAAAAACTAATGTTGTTTTCGTATGGTTTATATCACCTCGATTCGTTAGTTAGTTAGCTTGGTGGCGCAAGTCTCTTCGAGGCAGTTCAGGTATCTTGGATTTAATACCCAGCCTACGGTGGCTTTTTACAGAATAATTCCGAATTACATTGGGACGTGTTGCCACAAATGCAATGGATTTTCAAATAAATGTATAGTGTAAGTTGCCTACAGTTAGAGAAGACTTGGAATAATATTCATATTCCAAGTTCCAATTTCTTTAAGTTGTATTAAACATATATTGCATTAAATAGATCGGGTGTCCTCAGCCCCACAGTCAGTAGCGTGACTTAGTGGTGTGGGGCTAGGCATGATAACCCGAGGGTCTTGGGTTCGGTTCTCAGTTCCGGACAAGGCGTTTTATAGAAACTTGGAATAACAAAAAGCATGGAACGCACCGACTACAATGAGGCTTCGCCGGTTAAACCGGCGAAGCCTCATCAACGGCTATGCCGGCTCTGCCGGCATAGCCGTTAATGAGATCGCGCTTCGCGCGATCTCTAAGGCAATCTTACAGAGATTCTCAAAACGCGGACCTCCCCTGTGGGAGGCTCCTCTCTTATTTCCTTTATTTTCTAGTCCTTTCTTATATTCCATATTCTAGCGTATACCATACTCTATTTAGAACTTAGAATGCGAGAATTTTTCTAAGTCTTTTATAACCGTAGGCAACCCCCCATCTCCTACCCACTTTTTGAATTTCTATTGCTATTTTGGCACTGCCATAAGAACAATGTAATTCGGAATTATTGGAACTTTCTGTAAAATCCAGTTCGGCGCTGAGGATCGAACTCAAGACCCCTGGGTTGGCACGCTCAGCCCACACCCACTGAGCCACATTAGCAGCTGAAGGGAATGCAATTTAGAATTTATTTAACACTAGAAATTATAGTTAAATAAAAGAAAACCACTACACTAATTTATTTATTAACGTTGAAATCAAAATAAATTAAAAACAAACAAGTAATCGGATCAATTATTAATTTATTTTCAAACTAAATTAAAAACTAAAAACCAAGTGATGTACTTACTGAACATTGTTAACAACATGAAATAAAGTCCGAAATAAGATTTAAAAATAGAAATAACAGATAACAATTATATTTTAAAAAGTTAAATTATTTTACATTTATACATTAATAATAAATATTACATTACTTTATACCCATTTTCTCTTTTTTTAAAAATGGTGCAAACATTATCTAACAATTTGCTTTTTGGGCCTTATTTTTAAACCCTTTAGAGTAGAATTGCTATTTTCTAATGCCAACTTATAGCAGCAATAGTTGAAAAGTTATTAGCAAAAGGGTTTTTGTAATTTTTAACCGTTTGGTTTACATATGACAACTTGCTTTTTGAGACTTATTTTCAAATCCTTTGTGCTAGAAATGCCATTTTACAAAAAAATAGATACAGCATATTATCCTTTAACAGAAAATATAAGATGCTACCCTATAAAAACAATTGTTAAAATGTTATTAACAAAATGGTCTCTGCAACTTTTAAACTGCTTACTTTACATAAGACAATCTGCTTTTTGGTCCTTATTTCTAAGCCATTAGAGCCACAATGGTCAGGCAGCAAATATTCGGGAATCTCGGGATCTAATCCTGTTGAGGGTATATCCAAAAATATCTACTGCCAATTATATAATTTGAATTATTGAGTAACAATTGGTTTCTAATCACATCCATTCTCAGAGCCATTCATCCCTAAAATATAACAATATGTATATTAGTGTACAACAGAATTGATCTATGTTTGTGTGGAATATAATGCTTTCAAAAAAAGTGCATAGAATGTAAAGATTGAAGTCAACATCAATAGGAATTACCAATTTTTTTGTTGTAGAGTAACCTAAAACAAAACATATTAGCAGCATTCAATTGCATTGATCCACAATTTCTTTTTCACCTCCAAAATATGATATAGTGTTAAATCAAACTAATCCCAAAGCCTCCAAACTTGTTAAGTGGCTAGATTGTTCAGTAAGTTTTGTGATTTTTGGTCAGGTGTCTTATGGATTCCTCTGGTAGGCGACAACCAATCTACCTGTTTTGTTTATTGTTTACTGTTTTAGTTGTAGATTTGAGATTTGCATATTAGGATTCCGTTTACGGGCTAACAAACAATACCGATTTTTGTTGATATGTCGACAATTATTTTCCACTATTTTGCCTATACTTTACTTTCATATTGTACTTTTGATATTAAGTTTATTTATGTGTCCATTAAAAATCAGTCGCACGTGCAAAACACAGGCCACTCTCTTAACCACACGCTTTAGAGGTAGATTTCTGTTATTCAAATTTACTATTCAATACTATTCAAATTTAAAGCGCACAGGAATTGGCGGTAAGATGTCGCGTCATGTACCGTTTTGGAATTAAATTAATTTAATTCCAAAAATGGTACATGGCTCGCCATCTTATTATGAATTCCCGTACTTGTAAAATTAAAATAGTTAAAAAACAGAAGTCTGTACGTATAAAAATTATTTTGAACAAAATTCCTCTTTGGATATTCTGTGATCCCGGTACCAAGTCCAGAAATTTCGCGTAACTTGAACAACTATATTTTTTCAATTTTCATTAAGATCACAAAATATATTTGTAGGTTAGCACCAACTACGATTACAGCATATATTTGAAACTGCAAAACAAAGATTCAATGTAATAAAAATATTTGTAGTTAGTTCTGATCAAATTTTTATTTTATTTTATTGTATCTTTAGATAAAAATGCCATTTTGTCAAAAATAAATAAGGCATATTATCCTTTAACCGAAAATATAAAGTGCAAGATTATAACAAGAATAGTTGAAAAGTTAATAGCGACATAGTTTTTGCAAAATAAAAACTGCGTTGCATAACATACAATTTGCTTTTTGGTCTTTATCTAGAAGATCCCACTAAACGATAGGTCCAATTACCGGACAGCCACTGATAGAAAGTTTGGTTTTCCGGTATATAGCCGGCATCGCCGGCATGGCCGGCATGGTTAACAGTACACCACAAAAGCCCACAAAAGTAATGAAGATAAAGAGCTAAAATCCCTGTGACAAAAATTTGAAACCCAAAAGTACGATAGCAATACTACTTCGTAATAACTAGATAGACCATATAAACCTATGTTATCCTATAGCCAATAATTGTATAGGGATTTCCCAGAATCCCTTAACTTCCTCCAAAATTTCGCCATAAAGCAATTTCCTCGGGTAGCTACACTTTCCAAACTTGACATCCCTCAACAAAAACCCAACACGATCTTCTCCGGACCCAGCCGACTTTCTTCAGGTAACGCACTAGGGAGTGCGTATTGGAGAGGGCCAATGGTAGCCTCCAAAATCCCACTAAGGAGGGCCGTAGGGGCTTCAAATAGCGGAAGAAGGCAGTAGAAAAGGAAGACAGAATTTGTCGTCCACCAAGAGTCCGAGACCCAACGAGGAGACCGAAGAGACCGCCACCACAGCGCAACACCATTATTTCCTAGCGATCACCAAAGCACGCCATCAGTCCACAGTGATCGCCACCACCGCCCGCCACGACTCGCTCAGTCCCAACGACCGCAAGCGCGCAACCTCTACAATTGAATTTTCTTTAGTCTCCAACTGCTCTAATATTCTTGATACCTAGTTGGCATCACATGGAAATTTCTCCAAAAAAAATAAGCCATGCACAAGTAATGAATAGCGCCTAACTTATAAAAATAGAAGACGATAGTTTTAATTTACAATATATTTCCAATCAGCAGCATAAAATGCAACGTTCATTGCAATAAATGTCACAAATAATATTCACCAAATACCTGTGTAAATTAATTCACAAATATTGAAAATTTTCTACATACCAAATTAGAATGACTAAATATATATCTTTTCATATGTATCTTTATCATTGATGGCAATTAATTGTAATGTGGTTCCTTTGCAAAACCAAAGACCAAATATATCAAATATCTTGATAATAACATATACCCTTACACTACTGAATAAATGTCAATGAAGATATGTTAAAGAGAATGAACAAATGCAAACATGTGTATCAAGTTAATGTCTAAGAAGTAATTGAGATTTATGACAGAATTTGACACTTTTCCTGATAGTAAATGGAATCTTAAAAATTAATTTGAGAATTGCAAATACGACTCATGGCGTATTGTATTCCAGTCGTGCTCGTTTTCGTATTTGGATATGTTCATCTATTTCAGCGGCCGAATGATCTCTTTTTTTAACAATATTCTATAAAACAAATCTTCAGATAATGTACTTATAACATCTATAGCAACTAAAATGCCCACCTTCTTTTCCCAGTGTTGATGCAGGTACCTTAGCAATATATTTGTTTTCTCCGTAACAATAACTAAAAATGAAATGGTCATGAATTAGCAATGAAAATATATCTTTCATGCACCTTGTTCTGCAGGATAATCTTTTGTAGGCACATACACGGAAGGCCGTTTTAAAGGTGACCTATTATTGGCGTCCACATGAAACTTGGTAAAGTTACTTTCATCAAATGAAGGCAAACCCTTCAAAAACTCAGCCACTGCCTATACAAGGAATGCAATGAGAAAGACACAGAATTAATATGCATAAAAGTGCTCAAATGCAAAATAATCTCACCATTTTCGTTTATAATTGTCAATAACACTGATTAATTTTGTATATGGTCCACAATATAAACAAAAAATTTAACAACATTCACTTGCTTGACTTGTGTTCAATCGAAATACTTGCGTAAACGTGCAATGTTGATTTGTCAAAATCATACGTACTTCATGTGCATTAAAATATGCCATATGTAGTCTACGTAGTGCACTAACCCGAATGAAACACACCACACACGCAAGCCACACCAATCACAGCACACTACACATATGCAAAAGCAGGCAAGTTCAGTACCAACCGTATCCACTGAACATAAATATCCTAAACATTATATTCCTCTTAACAGAATAATCCAAATTCCAAATCAACCTCAGCCTACCAAACACATGCACCACATGCATATCAAATAATGTGTCATAAAAACAAAATCTTGATGTGTTCTGAGGTTAAGTTATGCACTATTTTTTTAATTGAACAAAGATTCAACTCACCATACAATGAAGTTTTTACAAATATGTTATACAGCTATAAGAATATGGCGCAATAAAATACAATTATTATACACTTATTTACAGATAGATCTTATATAAACAAAATTAGATATTAAAAAATGTTCAAAGTTAAAGAATTTGGAGTAAGTTGTTAATACCCATCAAAATAAATGTTTATGTCTCAAAGGATAAGCTCACATTACTGCTGGGAATACAAATGTTCAAATCTGGAAGGTAGCGAAATATTAATGGCTTTCATTAAAATACATATAGATTTTGACTGCAGCCTAATGTGCTCATTTTTTTGGTATATACTTTAATTAGATAATTATCTAATTATAGGATTAAATCTGGCCTAATTCAAGTTTTGCGAATTATGCACTCAAATCGGGAGATTTCGTCAGTTCTGCATGCAAAACGTCATTGATAGCGCACAATATACGCATGTAAATAGTCAAAAATCGGTATAAATCTGAATCTGCATGACACTGAATCGTTATCAAGCACTTAAAATTTCTTAGAACCTAGTTTCATCGGCCCGCCAGTTGTTGTACGATTCGCGCGCCTTGCTTCTAATTCTTTTTGTCGCATTAGTTTCCGCTCTTCACGTTTTTTCTTTGCTTCTTCCAACTTGGGATTAATGACTTGGTCATCCAGTGGTTCAAATTCACTATCTTCCCACGCGCTTTGGTTGGTTTTGTTACGATTGTTTACCCCGTCCGAGCTCCAATTGTGCGAGGTATCATGCGTATTGTCGCTGGGGGACCATGGTTCTGATGGTGATGTTAATTCAGCCTCCACTTCCTAGACAGAGAATCTGTTAATAAACACTAACTTCCAAGACTGAACAAACTTACGGGCTCTTCTTCTAAACTGCCCCATTCCTCGTTATCCCAACCATCAGTAACTTTGTGTGTGGTCGATCCAGATGGAGGCGAAATAGGATCGCTAGTGCCGCCCCCTCCGCCACTGCCACTACTACTCGCCATTTGACCCCCAGTCTAAAACAAAAACAAAGTGCAATTACATTTAAAAAAATAAATAAAAATTTAAAAAAAACTCATGAAAACATACCTCCATATCACCCCAGTTTTCGTTATCTCCCCAATTATCATAGTCATAATCAGAGACAGATTCGTTGCCCCTACTTGCATCCTCGTGTTCTAGAGACGTCATTGATGTGACGCTTGATGTAGTCGTTGATATGCTACTGCTGGACGGTTGCTCTAACGATGCTGGCTTCGTTAACATGCGCGCTGCCATGGGATTCATTGACTTAACAGTATCAGATTGGCTCCGATAGAATTTGGCAGTAACGGCTGTAACTGCCCAACCAGCCCATGTTGCGGCAGCATTACTTAAACTCGGTGTAGCAGTATTTACATCTGCCTCTAAAATAATCTCGTACAAATTAATAGAACGTGTATGGAACATATTGAAAATAGATTCGGAAACACTCGAAGAAAAATCTGTACTGCGGTGAAAAGGAATATATGAAATATATTTTTACCCATGCTTTCACGAAGACTAGGATCCTCTGAAACCTTCTCCAACTTTCCTAAAAAGCCTTTGATGGTACGAAACGCGGAATCTCGTACACTTTTCTCACCATCCATAGTTAATTGGCACAACGCTGGTAATATCCTAGCCGATACTTCAGCCAGCAAGTAGTACTGTTGTGTTGCAGCCAATGCTAGAATACCAGCGTTCCTCGCAGGCGGAAAAGGATCTCGCATTGCACGAATAAACGCCGAAATGAGAACTTTTTGCCGTATTTGTGGATGCAGATGCTGAGCAATTTTGCCTAGACACACTGTGGTATTTGTACGTATTCCACCCTGATCATCCTTCGCTTGCAATCGAGCAAAATGCCGCAATACTTCCACGTTAAGATTATTATAATTCAGTTTTGATGCAAGATGTATCACAGACTAGAATTGCAAAATCATGCATTAAATTCCGATAACTTCCGATAAACTCAAATGCCATACTTTAACAGTCTGTTCGCGTATTGTGGGATTAGTGTCCATGAAACCATGAGCAATTTGCGGGAATATTTGATCATTAACAGTACCAGCCTGTAAATGACCAATGAAATGCTCTAATTGCTGAAGAAGGCGCGATCGAGTCGCACGATCATTGCTGCTAAATAACTTAACCACACATGGCACAATTTTCTTTTGATATTCTGCTTCATCTAACAACCTACCAAGCTGAAATAAACGTATTAAAACTATTACTTGTTTTGCATTTGAACTCACTTTAAACATTGGAGCTAAAACAGCTGAACCTGCATCCCCAAATTCAAAAGCAGTAATGAGCTGTGGAAGAATTTTGTGTTTGCACACATTATCAGGAAAATTATCTAAATGTGGCGTTAGGTTTGAAAAAAATCTATTCTTCTCATTTTTGTCCTTGATTTGTATCTCTTCCAGAAAAAGTAGGGTATCAACTAAATCATTCTTAAAATATCCGCCGAGTTTACGACAGCGTGTTATTATATCAGCGGGATTAGGTCTTGTCTGCGGATTAGCTCCCACTAACTCACAATATAACGGACCTAACTGTTTTGGAATCTAAAAAATTCAAATGATTCATAATAGATAAACCCAAACATAAACATATACTCACTTTATCTAATTGTTTAAGAGAGGTTTGTTGATGCAAAGGACCATTAAAAGCTTCCCATACCAAACACCCAAGACCCCACATATCAGTTGAACTACAGGCGAAATTATTAATCGCAATTTATATAAACACTCAAAGCAATCCACTTACCATTTAGTTATTTGGCGCAATTTTCCATTGTCATTCTTTTCAGGAGGACTGTAAATTTCTAAAGCTGGTATTATTTTAATGGGCATAGTGTTCTCTTGAGCAGTTGCTACATATTCAACACCACCCAGCTTCCACTCTCCTGATGTATTTACAAATACTGACCATAGGTTTACATTATTGTGTCGTAAATTACCATCATTATTTAAAAAAGATAATGCTCTCTAAAAATGATGACATTAGACTTAATTATCTATACCTATTGAATTCAAAGTTGTAAATTACTTACAGTAATTTGAAAAATACCCCAAGCAATGTATAGATCCTTCTGTGGTCCTTCCATAACCAACTTCTCAATATGTTGTGACAGGGGCTCAACATATTCAGTAGCCAGGTACAAAACTTTGTCAGATTCTAAACTATCTAAGTAAATTAGTACACTAGGATGTCTAAGAGTTTTGAGTCTTTTCACAGCAGACTTAGCTACTTCTAGTTGTATTTCACTAGCAGCTTTTATGTCAAAGACAAAAACAGATACTTCTTCATTGCTTCCCTAGAATAAATAGAATAAAATATATTAATTGATCACAATTTGTTTATGTTAATAACTGATGTTAGTCACAATAAAAGTTGCTTTTCGTTGACGTGTACAACATACCTTTTTCTTTCCTTTGTGCAGGGTCCAGACACTTTTCTCTTGTAAACCAGCGACTGGTTCACCGATTTCGAAGTTAAAGTCCTTCGATGGATCGCGTGAAAAAAACGACCACATGGTCGTTGAGAATTAAATTGGTTGCAAGTAACAACCAAACAATCTCGGTCTCAAACGACTCATACAACGAACACAAATCTCCGATTTGCAATGGAGTTTAAAAACCTAACCTAATTCAATGCTGCAAATTTTGACGTTTGGATTTGACGGTGGTTTATGAAATTCCCACTGGGGCACCATGTAGCAAGGTTGCGCGCAAGTAAATCAGTAGTTCTCAACTTTCAGATCATAGAGCGAATCTATTTTGCCATATTCTATGTGCTTTTGATAGTTGCTCTATCTACCAATCTCTATCAAAATAAACCAGACCGTCACAATATTATGATTGTTATTATTTGGTCTTATTGAGTTGATCCTATCTTTGGTTTGGAAACACTGAAATAAAACGATAACTGCGACGTCTAAACCGCTGATAAACACAAACCAGCGAAACCGGCAATTCATCCATAGAATCCAACTGTGACCCTTAATTATTAGTATACATTCAGTAAATCAAAACTCAATAAAAGTTTTTACGTTACGCCAATTCAATGAAAGTTAAAGCGGAAGAATCATGTTTGTCATGCAAAGTTATAACAGTGAGCTGTTTGCTTGGAATTGGAGGTTATTTATTTTACCTTGGCAGACAACAGCCAAAATCAAAACACATACTTTTTACTCTTGGCATAAGTATTTATTTCCATGCAATAATATGAAAACATAAGATTCTAATATTTCAATTAGTTTCAGGGAGTTTAGGAGTTGGGGAAATAGTCAACATTTCACCATTTAGATAATTTAGGTCATCTGGAATTCAAGAATGATGACAGCAGTTTTTTTCTTAAGTTCATTTTTCATTAACATAAACTTATATTCCAACTTTGCCCAGCTTTGTATCAGTCTTGGGATTTGCTGTCACAGATTGTACTGCAACAATGCACTCATTTATTTTGGACTGCAATGATCTCAAGTCACTGATGTATAAGAGTCTCAAAACTTTTGCAGCTTCCTTCACTGCAGCATCAGTAACTTTAAAACCAGGATCAGCTTTTTCATATGGAAATGGCATTCCAGACACTATGTAATCTTGAGGTTTTTCCAAAGCATCCTTGTTTAATCTGTATATAAGACTGGCACATGCTTTTAAAACAATCATTGGATTAGTATGTGGTGGCAAATTTAAAATTTTTGCTATTTTGTTAATTCCAGTTTGAAATTCTTCACTAGAAACTAAAATACGCAACATTATAGAAGTGTTATCAATGGAAGTGAATTGATAACTAACTTACAATTAATGCGATCCAATACATTGTCAACTTCTACATTTGGAGTATTAGATGCTTTTAAATTGTCAATAGAATATTTATTGTAGAGGTCTCCTAAAATATATATTTATATAAAATGCTGCTTTCTATTTATCATCTATGATTAACCTTTTGCCATGTAGGTCTTCTTAATGGCAGCATTGAGTATGTAATCAACTAGACCATCAATATTTGTAACACTTTGAGGGCAATGTAAAGATGTAGCATATTTACTTAAATACTCGCTCCAATTTTTTGATTTGCCATCTTTAAGAAATTCCCTTTCTGTTGAGTCATTTTGTTGTATAATATTTAATTCTACCCAATAGATCAAATCAGCATATTCAGTTGGGTCTGTGGAAATAATTTAGAAAATAATCACAAACCTTTCATGGAACACATATTTGCAAAATAACCTCACCATTTGATTTGATATCTTTTGTGTAGCCCAAACACTGTGCAGTAGAATTAATATTCATTTTGACAATCTTAGTAAAGCTATTTCTCCTATTTGCTCACAATAAATATTTTCTAACAATAATTTGACAATAAGCAACTATCACAGTAATATGTTTCTGTGTGCATGCAATACAAAGCAAGAATAATTTATTTTTTTTGTTAATCTCATCAAATAGCAGCAAAGTGTTCAGCCAATACGATTAATATCTATGAAAATCTATAACTAGCAAGTATGTAACCGATGTAACCCATGTAACACTCTAGGCAACTACAGCTGATACGTCTAATTAGCAGCGTTGATGGGCAGATTGATTTAAAAAAACCTAAAGAAAATCATGGAAAACCCAGGTGATGCAGAAAAGTTTATGTTCATGTAGGCAACCAGCAGTATTTTATCAAGATAATATCGTAGTATATCATCTTTGGCATTTTGCTATGGGAAATGATTAGATTTATTAATGTAATATTGGATGCCTATATTATGCTTTAAATTTTAAAAAATTATGTTTTAAAAGTTGGTTTTATAAGAATTAAGTTAAAACAATTATCGTAAGAATAAAAATTATAAAGTATCATAATTAATACCAATTATAAATATAAAAATAAAAAACTTGATTTTTATAATTAAAATTTCCTATTTCATGTTATGCATTAAAGTATTAATTTATCGCAGGTTTTCAAGTTTATCATAAATATATAACGAGCAATAAATACTTTAGTATGTTGTACAACATCCCAGCGTACTGTACCGAAATGATGTATAAACTTTCTGTAAGGTCATTCCAACAAGTTTAGCAATACTTTGAAATATACTGTGATTTTACCTTTTTTTAGATAATTGTTTTAATTGCAAGTTTACCCCAAGAAATAAATTGCGGGAATAACAACGCAGGTGTATTGTGTGTCTCCGATATTGCTTTCACAATTGTTGCTGAAGTTTTTAATAACCCGGTTGACATCGGTGTAAGATTATACTGTCCAAAAGGTCATCATTGCGTTAGCGATTCAGAATCACCGTAAGTATTAAATGCGTTTCTATGTTGACTAAGTATTTTTAAGATTTAATTCAAATATTAGATGTCATCCAAATTATATACCATCCTCAAGTACAATTACCACGACGATTCGCACCACAATACCAGTTACAACAACTGATAAGCCAATTGAATCATCTTCAGGTAATTTGTTAATTAGAATAATACTGCACATCAGCAAATTCCCATTCGAAATGAAATTAACTGCATTTGACTAATTCGGATGTCCCGAATGTTAGTTAAAAGACTTTAACCATTTGCCAATTGACATTACTGAGAAAATGTGTGAAAACATAATTAATTTATCTTCGATAATGTACAAGTTGATATAAACGCATAGATTGGAGAAATATACATAACCAAAGAATGTTCTCTTGACTAAGTGTGAGTTGTCCAATACGATACGACTTTTCATATTATTTTGTGGGATTTTGCTTTTGTACTAGAATTTTTTGAATTCAGAACAGTTAAATCCAATGTTGATCAAAGTCTGGAAATTTTCTACATAGTATACTCATACTAATGCACTAGTTTGTTGTAGCATTCTTAGGAGATATTAGTTGTGATGGTCCTGGATATTATCCTGCAGCAAAATGCAATGAGTACTACGAATGTGCACCGTTATATTGGTGGTTTCGTGCTACATTAGCAACATGTAAAGAAGGATATTTTTATAGTAAAGTCAACAAACCATGTAGCATGCCACCAAATGTGGTATGCACTGATGACCCTTCCTCGTAAGAGATGTTTTCTAAGTATTTGAAAAAAAAATCATTTACCTTTATGATATTCCTACATAAATCAGAAATACTATGTGTAAATATGTATAGCAGAAAAGTTTGAAATCCTGATTTTGAATATAGCTTTATGTTACAAAATAATGGGACCCTGTCATTTTGCATTTTTATTTGAAAATGCAAATATTTATTCATACACCTTGAAGAACAGTAAATATTAAAAATAAAGGCTTGTATTAAAGCACTTGTTGAAAATCAAATTTAAAAAGTCAAAGGGGTAGAATGTTGAAACTTTATTCAACTGCTAATTAAGTGAACTGCTAATTATGTTTAGGTTGTAGTTAGAGTAATAACAAAGAGAGGGCGTGCGGAATGATAAGCGGTGAGAACAAGAGAGAGAGCAGTCAGAGCCGGAGAGGAAGAGAGTGCGGACGCGGCAGGGACAGTGTAACCTCCACAAATAGTAATTCTAATTAATACAACAAACTAATCCATCATTAATTCTATCGTATTTAATTAAGTAGATAACTAGAAACGCAATCTATTAGTGGTATATAATTAGAATCAAATTAATTAGGAATCACTGCAATTTGATTCTAGTTTTCAAATACTTTTTGCCAAATTTTTTTGTTTTGCCAGATGCAGACACAAAATCAGCCCTAGAAGCAAAAGTATTCATTGAAAATAGTCACCAAGTACCTTATTTTATGGCCAAAGAAAGGTCCTATTTCCCAGGGTTCATTATTACGTCTGTGTTAATTATAAATGCCTTCTAATTAGTCTTAAAAATGTTCAAGGAAAACGTTTTTGCTTAACATGTGTTAAAAAATTGTCTACAGCAAGTAAACTATTAGGACTGGATGAATTATAGAGATATAAAAAATACTATTATTTAATAAAACTAATAACTAAATTATGTAAACAAACGTTGGAAAATTCAAAAAAAAGTAAAGATTTACGTGAAACTTTGGATCTAAAAATATATTTTTCTAATTTCGTGTACTCAACATCCAAGCCATAATCTTATGACAAAAATTATAACTCTGTTAACAAGCTGATTACAAAAACGAAATGGTCAACTTTGATGTCAATTTTATTACATTTCCAATTAAGTCAGGTTAACCTAATTAACCCAAGTCAATAAAACAACTCTTTGACTAGGTAAGTCGGTAAGTCTTTCTTTCATCCATTCCTAATAGTTTCCCTACTAGAACCCAGTTTTCAAAGGGTGTTTATTAAAATTTAGTTACCTTTGGGGTATTTCTAATTATTTCAAGCACTATTAATTAATACCAGTCAATAGAGTAACTGTTTGGCTATAAAATAAGATATGTAACATTCATCTATCACTAAAATCTCCAAATTTACAAAAAGTTCTTGACATTCAGATAATTGATACATCAGAAATTAGAAATAATTATATATAATAAATAAATAAAGTAACTTTTTTACTTGCAAAATCGGATTACTTACTATAACCTTGCAACCTTCTTTTGCAAGTTCTCAAAAGTTTCCAGAAAGATCAAGTCTGATACTGAATTATTTCGAATTAAACAATAAGTTCATTATAAGGACAAATTGCATGATAAAGTTCTAGGCTATAATAAAATTTCCCCCTTAGAGGCTATTTTCCACAGTACAACTAAAAGCATAATAGTAAATAATTATTGCAACTTATGCATTACTTTAAAGGTTTTGTTCATACTACTAATGATTTGCTTATTCTTTACAGGTTGTGGGATAACAACTCAGTTGTTTGGCATTTTCCATTGAAACCTCCTTTTCAATCTGATTGCCATTTTCATCCACACACCTGCATTCTCCACGGCGACATTGTAAACCATCATAATTACCATTCTTGCAACATTTGGGTTTTTCTAAACCAGAAATTATCAAATGTGCTCGCGCGCAGTTGCAATTCATGTTGGCTTTTTCTGCGTCATTGCTATTTGCTAGTAAAATTCCATAGTTTTCCATTTTAGCTCCATTTGAATCGGCACAATATACTCTAAAAGAATTAGCATTAAATTATTATTATATAATTATTAGCATTAAACTGTATTTTAACAAAAATACATACTCTTTGTCATTGGTTTGTATCTTTGCGTATTTTCCATCCATCTGGCAGTGTACATAAGTGGCTCCATAGAGATCATACCCTTTCAAAACAAGTTTCAAATCATCCATGTAATTTCGAATAAAAATATCCTCACAAACGTGGTAGTAATCATTGGCAATGTGATATGCTTTATCAACTAAAAACAAATTTTGAAATTGGATACTTCATTAAGGCAATAAATGCTTATCCTTTTTAATTAATAATCAATAAGTACATCTACATTTACTCACAACATTCCATGTTATTTTCATCGATTTCCGTTGCATTAATTAAAGCTCTATCTGGATAAGTTGGCACACCATCTTGCTTATCAACGCATAAGCAACCTGCATCCAAACATTGAATGGGGTCAAAGCTTCCATCAGGGAGACAACGCATCTGAGACCATGTATTTGCAGAATCTTGATGTTTTTTTGCTGCTTTAGAGTTGTGCCGTGAACATCCACAATGCATTATATTGGATGCTAATGAATTATACGAAATTTCTCCAAAAATACGATTCCCAAATTCATCTTGACAGTAACAACTAAAAGAAAGCAAATAAATTTTAAAAGAAGCAAGATATACGGAGTAAATATTTACATTTCTCCAGGTATGCACCTATATGGAGAAAATTTCCCATTTTCATCACAATCAGGACGAACTTGTAAGTTTCCCAATTGTCCTTGTTCTAAGAGGCGATCGTAATTCAATTGTTCTTGCGAACAAGCAATGTCAAATTCTGGCTCTATTTTCAAGGGTAAACGTGATGTCGTAAATATTAAACTCAGAATTTTTCTATGTATTACTAAAATAACTTACTGTGAAAACTTATAGGATCCTCCTCATATAATTTTGCAACATCAAGCACTAAAAAAACTTGTTTAATCATAATTTACAATGTAGAAAAAAATGTTGCATACTAGTTTTGCACGTAGATTTGCCAGTTTTTTTATCCAATGAGCAATATAATCCTGGCCCACACATATGAGTTGGGGTAATTCCTGTTGGTTGACCAATGGGACATATTTCATCCAAACCTACAGCAGAATATTAAATATTTTGCAGCAAATACTAAACCTCATATACCTAAGTATGCTATGCAATGAGGGCAACAATTACAAACATCTGGTGATGGACTTTCCCACCCGAAGAAATCCTCCTCCTCATTGTTACATTTTGGTGGAAGTTGTGGGCAAGTAATCTCCGTTAACTCTTCACAAAAGGTAGTGGTACATCTGGCAAGATATTCTGTTTTTACAATTGGTATTACTTGGGCTAACGCATCCACACTTATTATTGCTATATAAATTACGATAAGGAATACTTTTCCAGTCGATGCCATTTTCAATATTCTCCTCTAGGTGCTGAAAACACCTTAAACACAACAAAAAACTTCTTACAGAAAATAAAGCATGGACTAATTTAACATTGTAATATATTATTTTCATTGCATTGCATTATTTTACCTTAAATTATAACATAAATATCGCCTTTGTTTTAATCCACAATGCGACAAGGTCACTCATTTCAATACCACAGCTTTAATTTCATTGATTCAATCTGTAGTTTTACATTGAGTGTACATAATAATTGGGTCATTAATTCATTTATGGCTCTCGATCGAACTTATTCTAAGCATGTCTGATTCAATTTAGTTACAATTTCGTAAGAGATAATATCAAGTATTTTCAAATGAGTTGTTTGCAGAAGTACAGGCGCAATTTATTACTTGCCGCATCACGAGTTTTCAGTTATTTAATATTGGTTAATTAAGATAAATAAAACATTCCCATTATGTATAATCAATGCATCCCAGTTTCATCATTGATAACTCTCATGCACATTCACAAACATCAATTAATATATATATTCTTTTTAAGTGTTATACTTTGTTGCTCAGCTTTCGTTTATAACGGAAGTTTTTAGTGCAAGTCTTGGTTAAAGGGAGCAACACTAAGAGCACCGGTTAACATACAAATTTTATCAACCAACAACGATCAGAATATTCCGAATTTACGAGAGGGGAAACGTTTAGATGAGCGAAGTTGCGACTGAAAGGTGGCATATAGCTCGCAACGATCACCAGCTTATCGGATTAACGTTACATTGATTAGCTTATCAAATCATCTTTTGGAACAGATAAGCAAGTAATTAGTAACATATAGATTGAAGACTCAATTTAGTATGTTAAGGCTTCGAAGCAATAGGAATTTTATCGGTTCATACATGTCAACTTCAAATTGCTGAATCTACAGCTCAACATCTTAAAATCCTCAGTTTGCAAAGTCAATCCCTTAATAATTAACAATAACAAAATGCACAATGCAAGTAAAATACTTTCTGACTATGGCCGTACGTTATGGTCGCGTTACAACCAGTTTATAAACCAATAACTACAAATCAAAAATAGTTACAAACCGGATGCGACATTATTTCCACATGCGTGCCGGTTATAAAATTCACTACTATCCTAATAATTTACATAATATGCATAGATCACAATTAATCATAGTTAATTACAGCGAATAAATAAATTCTTTTAAATCTTTGTGTACAGTTCCACTTGTTTGCAATGTTATGCCAGTTTTCATATGTACAAATAAACTAATAAGTAATAACCTGGTTGATCAATGTTGAAACTAATACAAATTGACTAACAAGCGTTTCATTCTTAGGCATGTAGTACTGTTTGCACCAATAAACATTCCTATAAAAACCTAAACTTAATCCCTATGTTTAATACATTTTCACAACTAATATCTGATCTCGTCAACTCTAACATTGTTCCAGGATATTAATCATAATCACGTGTACAGTAAATAGGAATGTATATCAGCTGTATTATCTGACGCAAAAACCGCAGATGATCGGAGATGAACAGACAAGGACTGCATGCTTATGTATATAATATAATAACATCCATCGAAGCGTGTCTAACAACTATAAAACGATTAAAATTTCTTGCATCTGTATTATAACTATCATAAGTATTCCATTTTGTGTAGTCGTCTGGTATCTTGTTTTTCATATATTTCAACATCATCGTCTTCATTTGTTAGTTTCACTAAATTTCTAGGTGGGAGTCCCAACTCTATAAACGACACTTACGTTTCGTTATTGTCGTATTGAAAAACAATATCGTCAATATCTACAATCTCCGCCGATCCAACCTATTAATATGGTTTGCGTGTAACCACTAAAATATTTTACATCCATTATAGTAGTTATAAAGTAATAAGGAGATTGTAATCTTCTAAACAGTATATGCAGATATTTGCTTTGGGTTATTTGCTCTTTGCTATCGTTCGGAGATCCTTCCTCACCGCGATTTTCCACATCATTTCACCTTTCTGGCTGACTATCCATGCACTCGTGGAATAAAAAAAGGCAACGATTTTATTTACTTAGTTATAAGCGCTTTTCGGACGTCTTTTTCCGTAAACATGAGTTAAACATTAAAACGTGTTTCGGAACCGTCTGCTAACATTAGAGTCACTGTGCGATTGTTAATCCACACTAGACGAGCCAAACGCATCGGGTTTAACCGACTCACGTCCGCAATTGGTGCCGTTGAGTAGGACTTAACACACCTAGTTTGGGACTGGCCCAAACCAAACATACCTGAAAGTTTAGTTTATTTAAGTTTGATTTGAATCATACTAATCCATATATTTACCGGTGCTTGTTTGCCAGAAAGATAACTTATTATCACCGCTCGAGTAGCTGACTAGATATTTTCCATCCGGACTGAATGCAGCAGCTGTGATTGCTGTACTGTGAGCATGTATCGCGGTATTCTTCCCTTGACGAAGTTCGTATAACGTTAGAGTACCATTATTCGCACCAACTAAAAATCAATTGATGATGCCATTTGTTGTGCACAACTAAAACTATAGAAGCAGTAATATGTCTACCTGCAATTCTTCTAGTAGATGGACAATGCGACACTTGATTGAATCGACAGACAGCTGGAAAAACGTCTTGCAATCCCTTGGTTTTCAGATGGCCAGGATCGACACAATGTAGAATAATATCCATAAGTTCCACCAAAAGCTCGGACATTTCGTTGGGCATCTTTTCAATGAGCAACTCAACACTACGCAAAATTTCCGGTTTGGAACGGTGTAGTACTGAGTTATTAACATTCACATTCAACGTTTGTGGATTTTGCTGTAACGCGTTATAACGCGCCACTTCCTTCGCCATGGTAGTTATAAAAGCAGCCGGTCTAAAAAATGCAATATTTTACGTCGCGTTGTTTTCGCTTAGAAAAAAGAATACCTTGCAGTTGCAATTAAAGTTAAAGCATGACGCGCAGTGCGACATGAGTCGGCCGCTGGGGTGAGTGGTAAACCATAAGTCATACTAGGCACTAAACGGTCTGCGTCAGCACATAATTCCAGCAATCCCAACAAGACTTTGCTAATATCCAAATACGGTTCCCACACCGTAAATCCCCTACCAATAAGATCGATTGCTGCCCTTCGAAGAGGAATATGTGCAGGAAACTTGTTGCTGGGTGGGGCCAACAACAGATGCGATAATGCCAAAGAAGTTAACCGTGCCAAGTTATTATTTCCAATACCAAAACCATCAACAAACGATCCTCTTCTATCATTTGCACTTTGCCGCCTCTTGTTGGTATCGGTTGTAATATCTTGGCCAAATTCAGCTCCAATAACACCTAATAAAACCACTGCTGTTGTTTGCTTTCGTTTTAGTTCTGCTAGACTGGCAGGTTTTCTAATCTGCTCCTCCTCTTCTTCATCGTATTCTTCCTCCATTGCTTCTGGAGTACCAGGTTGGACATTATTTGTTCCAGGATTAACCATTGCTTGATGATTAATAGGTTCAGTTTGTGTGTACGTTGGCAAGTATTGGGACCATGAGTCAACCAAAGCTTTCCTACCCTTCGGACCAAGTCTGCCCAACTCCGCTAATAACAATGCCTGCGCTGCTTCGCGTACCTCAACACAATGATGCTGCCAACGTTTCGCCATCATTTCCACCTGAGGACGTTTAAATTGTTTAGCCCCATTTTGAACTACTTTGTCCGGTAAAAGGACGCAATGCAATGTTGCTAGTAAAGACCAGCCTTGTTTGATTTGCGCCTGTTGCTGCGTATACATTTCTTCATGTTCCTCGTCCGTTTTACTCCAGTCCACTCTAGTTGTTTGTCGGTGCAGTTTTCTGTTTCGTTCCTGTTCGGGAACAAATGTCGCGTTCGACATAGACATCAACGTGTGGCTAAGCGCAATGATGGCTAATAGATGGTTGCTAGTTAGCATAGTGCTAAGCTCCCAATGAGTACGTGAAGTAAAGACTCTTGTGAGTTGTTCACGTCGAATCAGTTCCGGGGGTATGTGAATATTTGGTGCGCCCATGTCAGCTACGGTATTATCATCAACCGCTATTGTGTTATGCCATGTTGGCAGAAAAAGAGACATATAATTGCCTTTAGATAGCACTCCAAAGGAAAGTGGCACCATGGGACGTAGCAGGCCTAGTTTAACTTGGCACACCCGGTCCAAATCGCTATCCATTCCCCAAGCATGTAGAAGGGAAAGTAATAATTGGGCAATTTCCATGCCATGGCTGACATTATCAAGATTTAAAGAAGGTTTATTTGGCTTACTCTCAGAGTTACGATGAGCATCGCCCCGTAAAACTTGTTCTGCTTTGGCTTGAATTTTGGTATGGACGTTTTCAGCACTTTCCTTCACTTTAGCTATAATTCCTGCAAATTGCAATCATTGCATCAAGTTTTAGCATATGATAAACCATAAAAAATTGACAATTTTGTTTACCATGCTTGTCTTTTTCCTTGATGATCCTCTCGACATTTTCGGCTTTGTCTTTGACTTTGCCGAAAAAGTCTTTGCAAATATATCAAACACCAATATTAGTACAAAACAATACAATCATTGTGTATGAATTCAGACTGAATATTCATACAATGTACTCACCGGCTAACTTTTTGTGCGTATCAGGACTTGCACTCTGCGTCAACGCGGCTACTTTGAGATATTCAGAGGAAGATATAAGCCCTGCCGCCTCCAAAGTCTTAGGTGACATTGCGGAGTATTCATCACTTAGCAGATCAACAATTAGAGCCTCAATGTCAAAGAAAAGTATATGACTCTCGGGATCTTTAGGATTAGTTCGAAGACCTTGTATGACAAGAGGAGAGTTATGCGAACGCTGCATGTGCGGATCATCGTTGTTGTTGTGCGCGCGGAGCTCTTGCAATTGGTGAAGACCACGCTGGGTCGCATGGCGAATGGCAGAGAGATTGCGATGTCGCAAACCACGGAAGAAGTGAACGGCAGGATTAGCTAGGCCATCTGAGGAAATACTGTTGAGTGATTCGTGCTCTTCACATGCATACAGCACTTCTTCAGCCGGAATCCCTTGCAGGACACGATCGAGGTGCCCAGTTTCCATCTGCCATACATAAACAGTGCCGTCGGAACAGCCAATAATCATGAAATCATCAAGCGGCCGCCACTTTATCAGCGTAACGGGAAAAAGATGTCGGGATGCCAAACACACACACTTTAATTCTGCCAAGCTCAGCAAAGTTACACTGTGATCAGATGCCACAGAACATATGCATTTCTGTATTCGGGTCTGTAAATAATTTGTTACACAATTATTAAGAAAATATATCAACAAATAATACAAACATACGCTGCAATTGTTGGGCGGCACTAAAAGTTGCGTTATCTCCCCAGCATGTACACAAAATCTGTACAGTAACGTACAGTTGGAGAGATCCCAAAGACACACTGCAAAATCCACACCCCCGGAAACCAGATGATTCTTATCGTATCGTGAGTGTTCTCGATGTGGATACAATAAGCAATTCACGCGCCCACCATGGCCAGTTAATACTTGATGTGGGGGCCAATCTAGATAAGAAAACTCTAAGAAACCATCGCACGTATGTCATAATCAACTTACTGTCATACTGCTGATGATTTCCATGTAACATTTGCAACATGATAGTCTGTGAAGCAGGCACAATAATAATTGTGCCATCTTCACGACCAAGCACAAGTTTACATTGCGATGGAAGATAAATACTAGCGGTAAGTTTAACCGGCAATGGTTCATGCCTCTCCACTTGATCAAGTACTCCAACTGGACTAGGATTCATTGCAGCCCATGCATGAGTTAGACTGGTATTTAATGATGCTGCCATTTGCAGTGGTTTTCTTGACTTCTGCATGTCATACACTTTCTCAATGGGCACATCAGGTATTTTCCACAGCAAGACAATTCCTTCTGAGTCTCCCCGCAGCAGGTAGCGGTTTGTAGTGCCATCGCGCTGTGTTTTCACATACCGCATAGCTGGCGGACATGATAAGGGCTAAAATAGTAAAAATGGTTGAAATGTGATGACAATTAGATTAAAATTTCTAATAATACTGTTATTTCGTTCTTAGAACATTAAAACATTGTTTTTGCTTATGCATGTATGTGGTTGTTGTCAGAAGAGAGATAAATTATTTCATATGCTTACTTTTGAATCAGGTTGACTAAGTACGCAATACAAGTATGGACTATCGCCTTCTATTTGCTTGTGAAAGTCTTTGTTGTCCGGTATACAGCTAAAACATTGCAAGAATCAATATAACGTGCCTTAAACTGCAGAATAATAAAAACATAAAATTAAGCCAAATTCATGCTCTTTTCAAAGATTATTAAACATCTACAGAAGTAAAGCAAGAATACTTCTCCAATATTGTTAATACTAATACTTGCACACTTTTTAAGAAATAATTTGCTGAGCATTAGCTCAAATAATAGTACGAGAATAAAAAGCGGCAATAACTATATTATGAATATTAATGAAGTATAAAGATTTTATAAAAGTGGTCGCAATCACACGATACACATATACAACGTTCTTGAAGAAGTGAAACCCAAAAAGTCATCAGAGAAAATTAAATAAAAAGAAACCAAATTGGTGCATTTGCGTAAATTCACTACCTATTGACGTTCTTTCCTCGCAGCTTTCTACAATTCAGAGATAGCCAAAGAAGCCACCATGATTGAAAATTTGAAGCGATAACAGAGAATGTGTGTTGTATTAGTAGTTGTATTTGACAAATAACAAGAAAATAAACTCAAAAACACACAACCCATCAAAAAATCCCCAAATAAAGAGTGCGTAATTGGCATCTGTTAAAGCATTCATAAATTCGTAAACAATGTATTATTATTTGCATTGGTATGATTCGAGAGATGGAAAAATTGGAATTTTAAATCTATTGAAAAGACGTAACTTACTTAGTAGGCAACTTGTACAAATACCCTTTGCCTGCATCCGACCATACGATAATTCTATCCACTGCAAGGAAATCACCGGACATCCAACGTTCCCCGCACGGTGCGTCATGTGAGCACAAAACGCTAAAATCAGCTAGAATCATCCAACCAAAAATGTAGTGACTGAACAGTAATTTGGAGCATAAAGTAGTATATTTAAACACCAACGTTTAAAACATTTAAGTCATTTGTACCTGCATCGTATATTTGCCAATATTTGGAAGTCGCAATCAAAACGGTTCGCTGATTGTATGCGCAACACTGCAGACAAATAGCATTTAAGCATCTCGTGTGCTTGCTCTCGTTCTCGTAGATTGGTTCCGAGTGTTTATTTTCATGTCCAAGTAATGTCCACACCTTAAACATGCCAGTCGTTGTGAGCGCCAATACCACGTCGTTCTTGCACTTGGCTGGATGCAATACATGCAGTGCACTTATCCAATCTGGATTAACTTTAGATGACAAAGTGAGAATGACTTCTAGACTGAATGGATCCATAATCATAATCTCTGGATAATAGCCATTACAAAAAAGACGCACATCTTCAGAGTTGTTCATTTGGTAAGCCTAAAACATTGCTAATATTACTTCCTGCTGCCTTATTTATAAAGCACACTCCATGTATATTGGATTAGGAATGCAAACAATATTTCCTTATCAATGCAATGTCAATTATAATGAATAAGCAAAAAGCTTATTGTTCTACCAAATCAGTGAAAAAAAGCATTGTTAGCAGCATGTACCTGAATTTTAGTGTGCACCTGTGGCAACTTGACACATTCACAGCATTTCCCATCAACCAGATCCCATGTGCACATCTCACCACTTTCAGAACTGGAGACAATGTAGTTATTGTCCTGTATTATAGATGCCTTACTGATACAGAGGATGGGCGCGGTATGTCCCACCAGGAGGCACCTGGGAGTCATCTTCAATGTGTCCGGGTCCACCTGCCAGAGGCATATTTGACCATCATAACATCCCGTGGCGAGTGTCTTTTGGTCGCTGGAGAGATAGATGCACGAAATGCAATGTGTAGGGGCATGCTTGCCCCACAACACAACTGGGACCACGAGACTGGTGCCAGGCATCTTTTAACTGGAGAAACAACCAAAACAAACGACACTATAAACAATATTCACGTAACATTACTCGCAGTGTGACAAGCGACAGTAAATTTCAATAAAAATACTTTGCACTGTGACAGCATACAAGACTGGTATCTAATTAAATTAGAACACTCACGGCGTGCGCCGATTACTGCTTAGCGCTTAACAACGATAACTTGGCGACGAGGACTTCTTCAGCGGGGCAAAAATCCGCGTTTACATCACGTCGACATCGTCTTCATAGTTCTAAGCGTATTTCTCGACGATGCGACTCAATGGAGCGCTGAAGGTTCGCAAGACAGCCACTTCTCACGACTCGACTGATTTGCTGGTCCAAAACTTGTGATCTCCGCGACAACGAGCGTTTTTCACTTTACAACACCGCCGTTACCCGCCACACCGCTGAACGCAAATGACACAAAATGATATGAAATCCGCGAGATGTGTCAAATGTACCCTTAATAAGTATGTCAAGATCAACGGCAAATGTCAAATAACAATAAGGTTGAAATTTAATTGCAAATTTAATATATACATATAGAAAATACAGTAATACATATCAAATTATTTGGTTTTTATAATGCTGGTTATTTATCTAAGTAAAAAATTACAATACATGTTTAAATTAATTTATAAATTAGATACCAAATTAAAATCTAGCACAACAGATCGGTTATTTTCGGTCACTATCGTTAACACTCATTTATGTTGCTAAATATACATAACCCAAATCAAAAAATTAATGATCGCCGGATTGTAAGTGAGGAAAGCCGAGGAAAGCAGAGGAAGGCAGTACAAGTCGTCAAAAGAATTAAAATTTAGCTTCATTAGTCAATGATTAATTGAATTTCATAAATGCATGTGACACAATGTTAAAATTAATAATAATTCTATTACTATTTCTGCGTGCTTTTGTTTCTGCGGAAAATAGTTCACCGGTAATGTATAGATTGATTTAAAGTGATTTTATCAAGTCATTAAATAACATTGTTTTAGCAACTTGAGGAATTTGCAAAAAGATCAAAAGGCCATACCAACAATTGGGCTGTGTTGGTTGATACTTCTCGCTTTTGGTTTAATTATAGACATGTTGCCAATGTACTCTCAATTTACAGAAGTGTAAAGAGGCTTGGAATTCCTGATAGCCAGATTATACTAATGATTGCTGATGATATGGCTTGTAATTCAAGAAATCCTAGGCCTGCTACTGTTTTCAATAATGCAAATCAACACATTAATGTTTATGGAGATGATGTAGAAGTAGATTATAGAGGCTATGAAGTAAGTACTTTAGTAATGAAAATAGGCAACATTTTTTTCCAAAAATTGGAACTAATTGAATAACATTTAATGAAATATATATTAACAGGTTACTGTAGAGAATTTTGTTAGACTTCTCACTGGAAGATTACTCCCAAGCACACCAAGGTCCAAACAACTTTTAACTGATGAAGGAAGCAATATTTTAATATACCTAACAGGCCATGGTGGTGATGGATTCTTGAAATTCCAAGATTCTGAGGAAATTACAAGTCAAGAAATGGCAGATGCATTGGAGCAGATGTGGCAGAAACAAAGATATCATGAAATATTTTTTATGATTGATACATGTCAAGCTGCTTCCATGTATGAGAGATTTTATTCTCCAAATATTTTGGCTGTTGGTAGTAGCTTGGTTGGGGAGGATTCCCTTTCGGTAGATATTACTCTATAGAACATTGATTGCAATAATTTGACTCTTTTATATTGCAGCATCATGTTGATCCAGCAATTGGTGTATATATCATTGACCGATACACTTATTATGCACTAGAATTCTTGGAAAGTGTTAGTTTGGACTCTACTAAGACTATGGGCGAATTTGTAAGTATTTTAATAATGTTATAGTAGATTATTTTTGTAAAGTCATACTTCTGCCGAATTTGTAGCTCCAAGTTTGTCCAAAGCGGGTATGCATTTCGACTGTGGGTGTAAGGAAGGATTTATTCGGACGTAATCCTTATAAAGTACCAATAACCGACTTCTTTGGATCGGTGAGGCCGATTAAGTTTGTGGAGAAGTTGGTAAACAGTACATTGGTTACTTTTGAACAACCTAAACTGCCAATTGATGAACCAACCAAATTAAAATATGTACCACCTTTAACTTTAACGTAACTACGATATAATAAATGAAAAATAAAAATACGCCGCCCTTGCTCAGGACAAAAAATTAAACAGCTTTGTATTGTCCTTTGAGCAAGTTGTCAGTTATCACTCTAAATATTTGCTTGTATTTCCAAGTTGACGTAAAGGAATGTTGAGTGATTGCAGTTGTTAAAATAGGTTGTAGTTTCATAAAAGTTACAAATAAAAGCTAGAAACCACGAGGAAACACCCACTGCCAACACGTCGCCGTCCCGACCAATCAGGCCACGTAACTTGTAACAGCAGCGCGCTGCTAACCTCGTGTGTGAATCGAGTGTCGTGTCACCCACCGCTTGTCATGTTTGTTGTGTAGTGCGTGTAAGCGTGTAGTGCATAGACCAAGCGGCTGCAACGTTCACGCAATGCAACAAGCCGGCTCGAAGAAGGCCACGACGGCTACGGCCTCCACGGTCCCGGCTAGTACCACAGTGGCATCAACCCCCCGCAAAAATATCCCAAGTAGCAAAAAGGCCGGTATCAGCAGTCTGATAATTTTCCTCATCCTTCTGCTAGCGTGGATCGCCGGTTTTTCGTCCCGACTGTTTGCAGTCATTCGCTTTGAAAGTATTATCCATGAATTCGATCCTTGGTATGTTTAAACTTAGATTTGCGTCCATCCAAATTCGATACTTTATTTTCCATTGTACATTAAAGGTTCAATTATCGCGCAACTGCATACATGGTAAAACATGGTTTCTACAACTTCCTCAACTGGTTTGATGAACGCGCCTGGTATCCATTGGGAAGGATTGTTGGCGGCACTGTATATCCTGGATTAATGATAACATCTGGGAGCATTCACTACATTCTACATTTGCTCCATATCAATGTGCACATCAGAGATATCTGTGTGTTTCTTGCTCCTGTGTTCAGTGGACTTACAGCCATTTCCACTTACTTTCTAACTAAGGAGTTGTGGTCTGCAGGTGCAGGATTGTTTGCTGCCTGCTTTATTGCAATTGTTCCTGGTTACATCAGCAGATCAGTAGCTGGAAGTTATGATAATGAGGGTATTGCCATTTTTGCTTTGCAATTTACATACTACCTATGGATCAAGTCAGTTAAGACTGGTTCAGTTTTCTGGGCTGTTATGGCTTCATTATCCTATTTCTACATGGTAAGATTAGAATATAATCTTTCCTACAGCAACTCTGTTTTGGACACTAATGGGGCTATTTCGTTTTAGGTATCTGCATGGGGTGGCTATGTTTTCATCATCAACTTGATCCCACTTCACGTGTTTGTCCTGTTATTGATGAACCGCTTTTCGCATCGACTTTTCACTTCATATACGACATTTTACATTCTCGGGCTTCTGCTGTCGATGCAGGTTCCATTTGTGGGTTTCCAACCGATTCGCACGAGTGAACATATGGCTGCATCCGGCGTGTTTGCATTGATGATTGCGGTAGCCACTCTGAAGTACCTACAGAGTGTACTCTCGAAAGCTGAATTCAAGAGTTTGTTCATTTTTGGTGGTTTAACTGCTGCCACTATGGTATTTCTTACTGTTGTGGGACTCACCTATGCTGGCTACATTGCGCCATGGTCAGGACGGTTTTACTCCTTGTGGGATACTGGATATGCGAAGATTCACATTCCTATTATTGCGTCAGTATCTGAACATCAACCCACAACGTGGTTCTCCTTCTTCTTTGATCTGCATGTTTTGATTACCACTTTCCCTGCTGGATTGTGGTACTGCATTAAGAATATTAATGATGAACGTGTCTTTGGTAAGTTATATTATTCTAATATCATGAAACAATGGTAGATTTTGTGACGGGATAATTTTCTTCTTTGTAGTGGTTTTGTATGCATTAAGCGCTGTATACTTCGCCGGTGTGATGGTTCGTCTCATGTTAACACTTACACCTGTGGTCTGCATGCTCAGCGGTGTGGCTTTCTCTGGTCTTTTGGATCATTTTCTACGCGAAGACGAATCTCGCGCTGATGACAATGATAAGGATGAAGATGGCGCCAATAGTAAGCGCTACTACGATAAAGCTGGTCCCGGAAAAGTTGCCAAACCACATCATGAAAAGAATAAGGAAGTTGATGCCATTGGCCCAAATCTACGAAGCATTGTTCTGGTTGTAATGCTACTCCTCTTAATGTTATTTGCTGTGCATTGTACATGGGTTACAAGCAATGCTTACTCCAGCCCTTCCATTGTGTTGGCTTCATACAGTGGTGATGGAACTCGTCAGATTCTTGACGATTTTCGCGAAGCATATTTCTGGCTATCTCAAAATACAGCCGATGATGCTAATGTGATGAGTTGGTGGGATTATGGATATCAAATTGCTGGGATGGCGAATCGTACTACGTTAGTTGATAATAATACGTGGAACAATAGTCATATTGCATTGGTTGGCAAAGCTATGTCTTCAAACGAAAGCGCTGCGTATGAGATTATGACTACTCTTGGAGTGGATTATGTTTTGGTTATTTTTGGTGGTGTTATTGGTTATTCTGGTGATGATATCAACAAATTTCTATGGATGGTGAGGATTGCTGAAGGTGAA
Organism: Ecitoglossa quadriceps; assembly: GCA_027574925.1. Lineage (NCBI taxonomy): Eukaryota > Metazoa > Arthropoda > Insecta > Coleoptera > Staphylinidae > Ecitoglossa > Ecitoglossa quadriceps. The sequence goes on along the minus strand of JAODGC010016993.1, from coordinate 57,839 downwards.
CATCCAAAGGACATTAGGGTAACTGTTTTCTGAAGCGTTCTTAAATTCGTGAGCATTGCAATGAATGAAACTGTCGATATTTTAGGAAAGTGATTATTTCACCGAACAGGGTGAATTCCGTGTAGATGCCGAAGGTTCGCCTGTTCTTCTCAACTGTCTTATGTACAAATTGAGCTACTATCGTTTCGGCGAGATGAAAATGGATTATCGCAGTCCAGCGGGTTATGATCGTACTCGTAATGCTGTTATTGGTAATAAGGACTTTCAACTCACTTATCTAGAAGAAGCATACACTACAGAACATTGGCTAGTCAGAATCTACCGAGTAAAGAAACCAGACGAGTTTAATAGGCCTAGGATACCATTTGCTAGTCGTGTTGTGAAGAGTAAATTTCCCTCCAAGAAGGTAAGTACTGTTGAAAATAATTAATATTTTCATCGTTCTTGAATTAAGTTCCGACATAATTTGTTGTTTTTGCAGAGTTCCAAGAAAGGCAAAGGAACAATACGCAACAAACCCGTGATAGTGAAAGGGAAACGTCCTGGAAAGAAAACGTAGGCGGATCATAACATCGTAGGTAATTGCAAAATATAAGAAAGACATACGCGATAACGCATTGATAAAATGTCATAATTTGTAAACGAAAACGTTTTTATACCTTCAACTTCACGCCAGCCACACAGCACTTAACCGGTGGAGATATCCTATAGTGCGGAGGATCGGTCTGTCCGCAATTGTGAACTTTTTGATAACTATAAACAGCACAATCGCATGTACCAAGTACATAAAATGAACAGTCGACTGGCATATTCATATAAAATTTGTCCATTTTGTTAGCAGTTAAGAATTCATTCATTCTCCTTTCTAAAGTGCGTGTAATGTATTTGGGATATTCGTACAGATGACGTGCACTGAGCGTAATATCAAGTGTTCGCAATAATAAAATACAGTTTTGTTTTGTTGACACAAACCCGTACTTTTATTGAATGTGTCTTAACTGTACATGATTATACTTGAAACAAGCATACAGATAATTTGGGTTTCACGTTGGAAGGAATACTCAAAGTACATGAAAGTTGCCATTTTCATATGCATCTTCGGGATGTTATATTGTTTATACACGAGGATGCATAATTGGTTGCATATTTCACTTCTATTTAACACGCAATCATAAATGTTACAATCCATCCATTAATTGATCCCTATGTCACTGTAAATATTTATTTGTTTGTGTCGCGTGTGATGGAGAAGAAACTGGTAGAATATCGTAGACAAAAACAACGTGAGGAATTTATAGCACACACAAAAGCAAGAATTTTAGAGTTACCGTCTAAAATATATTATGGCCTCAGGTTTCGAACACTTAACAGGCATGAAAATAACAGTAATGTATAAGCTGTATACCATAGTATTTCATCAAGTAAACTATTTATGCTTACAGGTTGATGAATGCAATGAACCTTTACTTACTAGCTCCTGTTCTTCAGAAAAACGTTCTAATCTTGAAGATGAAGTAGTTGTTGAACACAAAGTACCCTCAGATACTGAAATTGACAATATAACTTGCTGCACAGGCTCAACAATAATCAAATATTTACTTATATTCATTGTTTGGGTAACCATTTTTGTTATTTTTATACAATGGGGATTTGGGAGCCCATATTTCATTATCACTAGCTTGGTAGCAATGTATTTCAATACTGGAACAAGAAAGAAACAAAGGGGTGAAGTAAGTGCATACTCTGTATTCAATAAGAATTGTGAGAGTATTCATGGTACTGTCAAAGCAGAAGATTTAGAAAAACAAATGATTTATGGGCGACTTTTCTGATACTACAGGGACATATACTTTGTTATACATTTATCCAAACAGCTTACATTTTTAATAAAAAAGAAACTATTTTCAACACTCATAGACATTTGTGTACTTTAATCTTAAAACGAATTATTAGTATTATCATTGCCTATGACAATATCAGGCTTTGGAATGAAAAAATCTTCTCTTGGTAAGAGAATAACAACTGCTATCGCCATCATCACGTGCCAAAAAGAATGGACATATTTGTAATTGCTAGTCGTCTGAAACAAGGCGAATGCTAATAACGCGACAGTAGCTACGAGAAGTCCAATTGGCATGTAAACAATAAGATATTGTTTACTTGGAAAAATTTTGATTGAATTTGCCTCTCTTGTTTTGCGAAGTTGGTAGTTTTTAAATACCCAACTGCAAATAACTATTACTCCACCAAGAGTGACAGGTACAACAAATACCCATAGTGATGTCTTATCCATAGTAACAGCTGCTCCAAGGAAAATAGCTCCTCCGACATGCAACAAGTGCGGAAAAGGTACCGGCAAATATGCCATAGCAATTAACGTAACCCAGATTGATAGAATTGCACAGTAGAAGTCGCTAAATTGTAGCACATACAATCCAACCAAGCAAAAGTTAATCCGATTTTCACCTGCGTCGCAGGCGTGGTAAAACGTAGAAGCAGTCAAAATGGACGCATAAGTAAGGGCTTCAATATAGTAACCTCGTTTATAGGCTACGTATACAGTAATAATAAACGCAAAATTGCTGAATACTAGAAGTGTGAGCTCCAGTACAATGGTAAACATTGTGTTAGCGTTAGAATCATCTCCACAATCCCAGCCTTAGGTAGAAATATATTAGTAAATTAACAACTATTCAGATGTTTCAAGTTTACCTCTATAATTATTGCTGCATACACATGTTGAATAAACAAATCCTTCAGAAAGCCCAAATGTGCACTTCCCATTACTTCCACATTTATTTGCAACACATGGATATGATGCAATATCAAATAATACTGAGGAATTGCAAATCCCATCAGATGATGTTGGCTTCAAACAGTTCCCATCACAGTCACAACCTTTGCATTCTGATTTTCCTTCTATAACGACCTTTTCACACTTAGTTTGACATAGATTGCAATCATCTCCACAATTCTCCTCACAACTGGTTAGGCACTCTTCCATCGCTTTTCTGCAATCCTTGGAACAATTGCAAGGAATGCAGCCACCACAAAATAGTTTCATGCTTAAATACCAATTTCCTGGTTCTGGATATGGAATCATAAATGTAGTATTTGTCACAGTTTTGTTTAATATCAAGGGACTAGGCAATATGTTTGAAGAATATTCACATTTGTTTGCCCAAATTGGAAATTCGATCCCTGCGCGATGAATACAAGCAACTATTGTGTGATTCTCAGGTTCTTTATCAATATATATCCATCTGCCTTCTCTTCTTATTCGTGGTCGATACGCTAAGGCGATATTAAGTGTACCACCAACGTCCAAAACATCGCGAATGTTGAACTTCAACGTAGTAAATCCCACACTGCTTATATTAATGGTAATTGGAACATATCCTTCTCCCTCAATAGGCTCCAGCTCATATCCAAACTGGAAGCTATCACTGCTTATGGTTTTATACATGGAGTATTCATCATAATGCATCACAACAGGCGAGTGTACAGTAGTAAAATAAATTTGTGATGAATTCAAGTTGAACATTTCTTGATAGCTCGCTTCCAACTTGGTCTTGTCGATTTTAGAAAAATTACCACCGAGTTTTGGCCAATGCTTCTTTATTTCTAGTAACTTAAAATCCTCTTCTTCAGATATTGGCGTTCCAATATATTTTAAATTAAAATTAAAGCTTGTACCCTTTAGGTCCTTTGCATCACTTGCATTGGTTGCATTTATACTTTGGCTTGGAACAGACAACAATTTGAGATAGAAATTGTCATCACCTAAAACAATGAACGATCTCGGAATATTTCCAGCAATAGTAGTGGCATTTTTCTGTGAAACTCTAGCTGTAGATGAATACAATGATACTTGAATCTGTGCCTTATCACAATTGAGGCATTCTTTATAGTCGCTTATCACTAATATCACTTTGTAGATATTCCATGGGATGTACATTTTGAATAATCTTGCATCATGTGGCTTCAAACTTACTGAGAATGATTCATCTGATACAATTGGGGTGATGTTTAGTTGTTGAACAAACACTGCAGCATCAACAAAACTATCACATCTGTGAAATAGACCTGTAAATCACAGCAATATTTTAGCATATGATTAGGTCCAAAAATATGAACTTACCATTTTGTTGTATAGGCTGATTTTTGGGATTGACATAAGGAAAGAAGACAGCTGCATAATATGATCCAGGTATTGGTGAAATAATATTAATGTATTTGTGAACCTGATTTGTTGTAAAGTTATAAATACTGTAAATCCTTTCTCTGTGTGACAGCAAAAATGAACTAGGAAATGCTGAATTGTCAGGATTAATTACAGGTGGTGCACCATACTGCAAATGCAATTCAACATCATGAGGTGGACATCCAAACATGCTCATGCTGTTTCTACCCCGGAACTTAAAGGATACATTTACAGCATTTTCAGGAATGTCAAAGTGCATCACTACAGCATTTATATAGTTTTTGTATGTTTCCAGGTATGTAGTACGAGTCTGTGATATTTGCACCCATTCTTTGCCAGCCAATACTAATTTTAAAATGCATATTTGGATTATCACAACATAGAGCCAATTTTTCTGAAATCATAATCATTTATAGACATTCAATAATATGTATTTTACATTATTAGGAACTTACATGAAGCCTCATCATGGAATATACATTTTCTAATTTTTCAATGTAGTCCTGTTATTATTTTATTAAATGATTGCTCACTTCCTGCCTGTTTAGGAAGTGTATCACTGGTTTCTGTTTTGTTATTACACCATTCATATTGAATATACAAAATTGCTCTGGCGTCGTGCAATTATCAATAATTTCTGTATATTTCAGATAAGATAAAAGGAAACATTACGTGCATCACACGCATACATATCGGACCAAACGACCCGACCCGGGAAAGCCAGGCTACGCGGTTTGGAGAAATCACATTGAGGTTAGTCAGTCAGTTGTGGACCTTGCGTATCACCCTGTATGTCTATGTCGTAAAAGCTGCATCAGCTACAGAGCTGGATAAATTCAGCGCTGAGTAGACTGCATTGTCTAGTCAATTACTCCTTGTCAATACATAGTTTAGTAGGTCCTCAATGCAGAATTCCTTGTGTATACCTCTGAGTATGTCTTGCATCATCTGGTATTTTTTTCTGGCATTTTTGGTGTCAACGGACACAAAAAATAACTGTACGGATATCGTATCTTAATGCGCAACATACTTAGAAAGCGCAATAGATCTTCACTGAGGCTGAATAAGATTTGTTGGGTTTCTTTTCTTGATTTAATAGGAAGTATGTTTTCTAAGCTGTTTTACCTGATCGAAAATCTGAATATATCTAAATCGCATCCTACACCCCCTACCGCCCTATACTTTCACTAGACTACCACCGACGTCAAGCAGCGACACCTACAGGCAAGAACGAGCAGGGTGACTGCGGCGATAGGCAGAAGTAGAAAAAGCAGCTTATGCGGATTTTAAAGGTTATGTCGGTGGTGGTAGCATTACTTGTAAATGCGATAAATTGCTACAATGGCCCTTAGATTTGTTAACAATTTAATTGTAAAACTTCTAAAAGTAAGACAAATTTCCACAAAACGTATTTATTCAGTACTAATTTTGACAATTTTAGGAACCCGGAAAAGGTTTGTTGTCACCTGTTCTTCAAATATCAGTCAACCAAGAACAAGTTCGTTATCGTCGAACAAAACATTGGAATCCTAAATGGAAACAGCTTCGTCGTCAGAAGCTAATAAAAATTGATTTACCAGATTTAAATGAAAAATGGGAAGATTTAACTGAAGAAGAGACTCGTTCAAAACTAAAAGAGCAAGGTTTATTACCTCCTCGTCCATGGTTAGAAAGGCCCTTCTTCCTAAGTTCAACTGGAGGTGTATTTGAACCATATGTGCCACCTGAAGGTGATGGGAAGGTATCTCCAATTAGTGCCCAAGGTGCTAAGCAATCCCTGCAATTCCTTGAAAAGAAAACCAAGACTATGTTGGCCATCAGAAAGATTCGCTCATTTGATGAAGACTTTGATACACCAACATTTTGCAAAGAAGCTGAAGCTATTTATATTAAGTCACATGAGTGTCTTTCTGAGGAGGGAAATTTTGATGATGTTATTGAGTATGTTACAGAACGTGCATATCCAGAAGTGATTCATAACGTGAAAGGAAAAACCGTCAGATGGAAACATTTGAAGAACCTTGAGTTGCCACGAGTTGTACATGCACGATGCACCGATATTGTTACAAAGGAAAATATTTTCGCCCAAGTCACCGTGCGTTTCCATACGCAGCAGATGCTTGCTGTATTCGATCGGTTCGGTAGATTAATGCACGGCAGCGAAATCCTCGGGAAGGATGTCCTGGAGTATGTAGTGTTTGAAAAGCATATAGCAAATGAGTATGGAAAATGGAGAGTACATTACAAGATCATCCCAGATTGGATGCCTCCGAGGGAGCCATCGGAGACAACATACAAAAAACTGCCATCGGTGGTTGCAGAACCGGAAGCAATTGAAGCTGGGGAAGAAAAGGAAAATGACAAGGTAGCGGTTGCTCCATCATAAAAAATTACACCCAAAGTACACTTACCGTGCTAGATATTTAGTGAAATAGATGAATTCTAAACATTAAATAAATTTTATTGTTAGACCCTCATACTTGTTATTTCAGGACTGGCAATCTATTTGATGGACATGTTTATAAAACCTGATTTCCGCATCATATAAATAATACTATTATCATTTAATCATTTTTATATAAATTAATAATTTATCTTCACGCTTATATCAGATACATTTTGGCTGTAGTTGGGATATTGATGTTTAAATTGCTCATACCTTTATCAAATGAAGCAATTAAACAAAGCTACTCGCAGGCTGTTCCAAGTAGGAACATTCTTTTTTATGCACTAATATAGTCTCTCTTGCCTTCCAATTAGATGGCTTAATAGGTACGATCTTTGGCTTAGGTGGCAGCGGAGGTGGCTCAACTCTAGGTACATTATTACTGCCACCAGAGCAACGATCTGCGGCAGTAACCTCAGGTACAGATATATATTTCACAGGTGGTATTCGTTCGCCTAGGCTCAATGTACCGTTAACATTGTTCTGATTCTCATAATCATCATGCAATTCCAACTTGAGATTCTTTGCAGTTGCGGAGACATGAGTAGTTCGCTCCGGTTTTGCCGATATAATCTGGCTTGCGTGTTTAGCACCGGCAAGACGTTCGTTCTTCAAAAAATCGGGCATCGCGTAGTTGATTTTAGTCCCGCGTTGATCATCTAAACGTCCACGTTGTGCGCGGTTAAGGCCTTCATAGAGATCTTCACTCTCAGATGTGTTTTGTACCGTGACTCCAACTTTGAGTTTGGCGATTAAAGGTTTCTTCGAGAATTGATTGTCATCGGCCACAATATCCTCAATGCTACTATGAGTTGAAGTTGAATTAGGCTTCGATCTACCTGACAATTTCTTTTTTCGGTTGCGTTCGGAGTCACGCTTCATGAAGCGTCCTACTAGATTTGAGCTGTGTTCGGAGCCCCAATCCTCACTCTGCAATGAAAACGATGATACAAACACTTTATAAAAGTTATGAACGTACCTTGACCGATTCACTGTGCACCTTCTTAACGTCTCCTTTTTCTAGAAGGATATCCTCATACACTCTATTTGTAATCTCTTCCAATGTGACAGGTTCGTCAACTTTAGGCATTTCATTTAACTGTACAATAATTCTCTCACTGTCGTAGGCGGTGACTTGGAGATTAGTATTGGCTGGCCCGTTATTGCACGTCACTGTAACTTGCTCTAAGATGTAGGAGTATTTTTCCAAAATGGGTCGTAGTACTTCCACTAACAGCTTAGTACTCTTTGATTTGACTGCAATCACCTTTTTGTTAGGAAGATTCAGCTTGAAACAAACACGTTGTTCTATGTCCACTTCGCATCCTGCTAGTTTTAAGGCAGATTCGCTAATATTTAAGGCCTGCAAGGAAAATAAAGCATAATATTTTAAAGTCCTCCAAAATTACAGACACATTACAGATCAAACATACCTTTGTTTCCTTATTGGTATATACTGCAAATGCAGAATAAACAATACCTCGCTTCTCCAGTAATCTGGTGACTAAATCCTCGATTGTCTCGTCCTGTTTGAGTTGCGTCATAGTGGACGCACCATTAGTAAGTTTAATCCTACAAAGCGGGTGCCTCCCATTCGCTACTCGTTCATCATTCACCTTACAGATGTCCTGCAAATAACAGCGAAATAAGTATGAAAAATCCTACCTATATCAACAATGTGTAAACATTACAGACACACAAGTAGGATTGGGAATGTCGTTGCAGTGGTAATATATTGTGCAAAGTAAACATTAATACGTTATTTATTTACTATAAATTTTAAAATGTTCGCCGCCTCATTGTTAGAATACGATTGTTACTAAAATGGTGCTGCATGGGTCTATTATTAACCCTAGAAGGTGTTAGTTTCTTCGGCGTGGTATGAGTGTCTGATATTTCGACGATAGATTGAAGGTTTGATATCCTCAAAGGTTTGTTACGCTGTTTGTTAATGCTGATACTCTCGGTGTGTGTGTTAGTTGTGTTATTGCTTTTAGTGAGTTGCTGTTTCCTTACACTATTCGAAGCCATTCCAATATCCAAAGAGGTAAGTGATAATTTGCTGCTACTGATGTTCTCATTAACGTCATGCTGAAGAGCTTTGGGTTCATCTCCACATTCCTTGGACTTCGAACGGTTTTTCCTGTGCCACGGAAGAAGCGACTTTCGACGACGATCTTCTGCATTCGACAATGATCTTTTCGGTTTTGTCGAAGTCGTTTGTAGATTCAAGTTTGGATCAAGTTTGTAATCTTCTCCTTTGCCAGCTAAGCATTGTTTGTATAGGTCGGACTTTAGAAAACGCGTGTAACTGTCAAACTTCATGAGGTTGAAGATTTGTTTCTGCGCTGTTAAAAAGATGGAGGTTGACACATTGTGCAAATTCTGTTCGGCGCATTGTCGAGCTTTAGAATCTACATTGACGGCTTCTGCTGCGCCAAGTCGTAGATGCTGATTGAAGATGCGTTGTGCTTCTGCCACTCGTTCTGGCGTAGACGTAATTTTCCTGAATCTTTCACATGCAGTCCAGAAATAAATATTCTCTGCGCTGAACTCCTTCTTAAGAAATTCCTATAAGTAAATTTGTATCGAATAACTTTTTTGCATCTTATATAAAACATAATGAATTACACTAAATGTATTATTAATAGCACTTACAGCAAACGTATGTAATCCCGCAGGACATTTCAATAACTCCTCAAAGGACGTTGCCCACGCAGCTGGTCCGTCCCCACAAGCCTTGACTGTGCAATTATCCTCGCACTGTAGACAAACATCAAGAATAAATAAAACGTAAACGCCTGCGAATTCAATGGAAACAAATATAACCCAGCCAATCGACAAACAAGCAAAACAAGGAATAAATTTAAAACAATTACTTTCGCTAGACATTATAATGATATGAATAATATACAGATTAAATTAATATTCACATTAATACCCAAAACACGTGCTACACACTTTAATTAATATACAGTAAATGAGTCATGCTACAAACTACAAAGCGGTTGGTGTGGAATTCCCCTAAATTCATTGTTAATGCTAATTTTAATTCCAATATCAATATAAGTATGTATTGTGCGAGCTGCAATCAATTTCAATGCGGTGTTCTTTCAGTAAAGTTGTTATACCTTGGAATCGCAATCGGCGCCGGCAGATAGCAGCGATTTGGGGCGGTTGTTGCGCGCCGCGCGTTGTGAACCAATGCGACGGAATGAGTTGTTGAGCCGCCGAAAGGGGGGCCGCAACGCTACCACCAGCCCCTGTCCAAGCTCAGAACCCTCTCTGCGCGACGAGAAACAAACATAAACCACCATAAAGCAACAACCACCAAAATGAGTGCAGAAATGTGATTATAATCATGAAAATAAAGTTATCTAAAAAGTAAGCAAGGATTGTGATAGACAAGGGAATGTTATAGATATTTAGTGTTCACTTCATCTTAAAACTTCACTCCAATTTAGATTTCTAAAGTTCAATCTGCCTTTCACATTTGAATATTTGCCTATGTGTAAAATATGAATAAGTAACAAATATGTTTTATTATAAAACGGATGCACGTTATCATTAATATAACTTGAGGACATTACATTTACAACAAGCTTTTGAGTTTGTGTTTACTCACATAGGTATCGCAATTGTGTTTACGCACATTTCGAGTGGTTCGAAAACTAGCATACGGCCGAATGAAACTCCTCTGCCGCGTAAATCCACCCCCAAAACAATTCATCACACAAACAGTCCCAAATTTTCAAAAATACAACTTCTTCATCACTGCGATCAGCCCGGATTTGCGAGAAGCTTGAATCATACTAAACTGATGCAAGTGCGGCAACAAAACTAATGAATTAAGCGGGCGACATTGAGAAGTTATACACGTAGTTGTCCCTTTCGAACACACTCATCACTACTGACACTGGCGACTACTTTATGCCGCACCACAATGAATCACGGATGAAACGTATCCAGCGTATTTAATCTACGTTGGATGCAGTCTTAGAATAAGCTCAATGTGCATTCCACGCCTATGTCACGTCTAATCTTGCCCGGCTCTTATCTGACGTGCTGTTCCGCACTCGTTCGGAAATGAGTGATAATAGAAAGTCGCGTTTGCGATTACGCCTTAAGCGCCTTACAATTTGGTTGCACTTGACTCTGGGATTAAACGAGTTTGCAATCATAACAAGTGCGAGTATGTAGCTAGAAAAATTGTGGGTTTGTGGTAAGATACTGAACAACCGCATTAACTTCTGGAAATTTGGAATTGAGGACGTTTAGACGCAGCAGGCGATTCTGGATTACTGTGGTTGCTACACACGCAAACTTGCTGGGGCTAAGCCGCTTGCGGCTGCAAAATTTACTGCTAACGTTGCTGCCCGACGTGCGTATGTTTGAAATGTAAACTTTCTACCACACTAACGAGCGACAGTACACACGCGACTATTGCGCTTCTGTAACATCGAAAGAACATTATCGTAAACATGTTGATATTGTCAACATTAGTATGCTCAGTACATTCCGAAATGCCATACTTTTAATCCATTGACATCTTTTCCCATTTGTGTAAAATTACTTAAGAGGATTTTCGATATTCGCGTTGAACCTAGGTCAATGATCATTCCACTTGTAAGAAATGTTATCAGTTAACTTTATAACGACATGTGTAGATGCTTTCTTTAATCTCATTTATCCATCTATTTAAAGGGTATATTTAGTGGGATTGTAGGAATATGAATAATTTACTATACTCGTGGACAACTCATGAATATCCTTTGAAATAACTTCAAGTGGAATACACCGAATTGGTTTATCAATCAGAAGCAAATTTCCCATTAAGCGCACAGGGCGTTCGTCTAAGACCTCCAAATCGAGGACAAATGCCAATGGTATGTTTATTGCTATAAACTCTTGGATAAACCTGAATAAAGTTGTAAAAAGGGCACCAAGATTTGGATTACAATTAAGTACCTAGTTTAGTTTACTAGTTAAGTCCGTAGTTCACCTAGGAAAGTAACTAACGAAACAGCAAAAGTGTAATCTATTCGTACAGTTAAATTGACTGTCATGTAATGGACACGTCTTAATAAAATTTCTTGCTTCTAGAAAAATGAGTAAATTTAACGATGACAATTTTTATTTTTAATTATTTTAACACATTCTATTAAAATAAACATTTGTATTTCATAACAAACTTCAAACTTACCGAAATATCATTTTGATGTGACACGTTATTTGTAAAATTCCATTTCACACAAATATTTTATCCCTTGACTTGTTCAATAAACTAATATTTTCGAAGTAATGCAAATGACATTACTCGATTAAATACTACTAGATAACTCTCTTATTGAAATGAATTTTAAATGACTAGGCATGTTACATTCCACGAGACCCAACCACGACGCTTCCAACTTGAAAACGCGGAACTTTCTGATAAACCAGCCACTGCTCATCACGGCACGAGCAATACTAAAAGACTAGGAGACCAGGAATGTAGTAAATGTAACGCAATGTTTTCGTAGTACAGCGGCATGTGTTTCACTCTCAGTTGCTCGTCGCGGTGCGGTGCACTTGTACGTTAAAAACCGCCTCGCAACAAGTGCATTAAATCCCCTCGTTTAAAAGCCGTTGAAGTTAAATGATGCATTCACGCACACAAACGGCCGCATTTAGTGCCAATACACTCACATTCTTCCAAATTTACAAACTCAAGCAACATGTAATATAGATACACATAGAAATAGATATCTTCCACCCATACCCCCAAGGAAAAAGCTCAATTGCGAGTAAAATGCGCATGCGTCCATGTGACACATGTGCTTTTAAATGCCAAGTCAAGAAGGGAGAGATATTGGAGGGACCATCGAACGTCGAAGGGAGTTAGATAAAAGTACAAGTAACAGGTGAGAAGTATCCGAAAATCCACCTGTACACTTGCCGTCTTCCACCTGTAGTAACGATTTTTAACGGACTACATCTTTGAGCCAAAAATTGATGGATATATTAGCAAAATTGCATACAACAGAAAAAAACTACTCTGGTAGAATGAAAGCAGAAACAAAGTAACATTTATATTCAAAATGAAAAGAAATCGTCTGTGTATAATATAGATTAGAATTTGGTACAATAATTAGAATCAGCAGAGAATAGAGACCAATATTCTTTCTATGGTGAGTAAATACTTTCTAAGTTAATTCTGGAAAATATAAAACACTGCATAGCATGGTTTAGTATAACCATATATTAAATCTATACAAAATGGGTTAAATTCAACTGAAGCTATTTACACATGCCAAATAATTGCATTAAGCAATTGCAATCAAATATAACAAAGAATGTCTACAACATAAAATTCTACCAAATGACGATACCGCAGAAGAGCACCAAGCCGAAAACATTGTATCCACAATTAATAACAATAATACTTCGTAATCACTCTAAGCAATACACGAATTCTGGAAAATATTGACGTTTTACTTTTTAAATTAAGATTGTAACTAAGCAACATTGTTTTAATATAACAGTAATGTCGCAGAGCAATGATAAACATGACTTCTGATAGTGTTTAAGTATTCTCCATATTTCAGCTATTTCATTTACACTGAATCATCCAAGGAAGTGAGAAATAAATTCAGGTTTATTTGTGCAATTACTAGTTGCTTCACGGATGCTTACAACGATTGAGAACGTGCGCACTTTGATATATCCGAATAAATAAAATTTATGCCAGGATTTCAACAAATCCATATTGATTAGGTAACAACAATGGTATGATACGTTGTTGTTATTCCTAGTTGAAAATCGCGTTGAATTGATCAAAAGCGTTGTTCATGAAAACAACGACATTCTGTGACAACTAATTTAGTTAGATTTATGTAGAAAACTACCTACTTAATACAAAGCAAACCTATGAATATTTTTCAGCGGAAACTGATTAATTTTCCCCTTATTTTACAAATGCGCTAGTGAGATAGTATCTCATGTACCATCGATATTTTTATTCATTATAATTAATCCACTGAGGCATTGGGAAGAAGAACAGTTTACATCATTGAATTCAATGAAATACATCGATAAATCATCGTTTAGTTATTTTTCGTCTCAAATAGTGTAATTAAATAAGCTTCATATAACTAAATGACACAGTACTACCTACATATATTTATCATTGATTGTCATATGCTATCGTATATAAGTTACTGTTAAATTAACGAATATAAAACTAATTATAATTTAAGTGACTCATGTCCTGTCTCAATTTTGCTTCTTCACGCTGTAAACACTAAAGAGAATACAGACATTAACGAACTAATTTATTGCCGCAAGTGACAACAAAATAGAGGCACAAATTGGTTTGTGTATAGTGTCAGCATGGTCTTGAGTTGTGATTATAATGTCGGCCTAATTGAAAGAAATTTGTTTCAATTAACGGATTAGATTTTTATTTCTTTTATTGCTTGCCTTGCAGCAATAAATTTAATAAAAACTGTTTTTATCTGTATTTAAAGTATTCTACTTCAGCTACAATCATCACGTGGATAATAATAAATAAATATAATAAATTTTGAAATGAATATGCATGTATACAAGTATGCTATTAGGAAACACAAAGAGCAAAGTGGCGACGGCAAGGCTGCACTTCTGGTGCAATGATATTATCTTTGTATCAACAATGCGGCTGCAGCTGGAGAAGTGGAAAGTGTGCAGATGCCTTCCACCAAATAGACTTGTTTAAACCGAATGGAAATGTGCAAGCAATCCAGCGAATGTGAAGTAAGCCTTGGAAGTATTGCGGACTTTACAGTTGCACAACAATTGACATGTAATGATGGTTTTCCATTGTTTGAGGTGTAATAATAAACAATTTTCCGTTGAATAAATAATCATTATAAATAAAAACTGAGTCATGTAACCTATTGTTTTACATTCAATTTACCATTGTTTCCAAGGGCTACATTTTAGTATACCTCTCTTGTGTTTAAATCGCAACAACGGAACGTTGATATTTGGAATGTTAAACTTGGCAGCAATCAAAGAATCAGACCGGACGCGGCACCACGCGTGTTTTCTGATTATAAACAAAACCTCAGTAGTTGCCAGGCCCAAATTTCCAATTGGTTTACATGCCATGTATTAAACAAATCACATTGAGATGTCGCGCGTGGCAATCGTGAACGGAAACCGCAAACCATTGTTCATTTCATGTAGATTAATACTTTATAATTTTGATAACCTGGTGCCCAAATACTAACTTACTTGAGCAAGCATTGCCGAAGTAGGTTTTTACCTTCACACAGAAATAAGTTAAATAAGCCCCACCACCACTATCATTTCCTTTCGATAATTGCCACATTTCCCGTGACGTTATATAGTTGTATACACTTAATTATTTGGCGAAAACCACTCATCAAGCGAATGTAAAATAATGGAACTAAGAATTACAACTTATTCAACACAGTTACATCAACGATATCTTCAACACCTTTGCTCAGATAAAAAAATTAATAAATACTTTTAATGGTGCACTAGAAAACATCCAGAACGAAACCAAAGTGTTAGATTATTTTGGCACATTTTGTATTGCAGCATGTAACAATATATATTACTTTTGGGGATTTGGTGAGTATAATTGCTTTGGCTACTATCGAAACACACCTTTCGCAAACTGTATCTAACATAACGCTATTTTCATGTATGTCCAAACAAAAAAAAACAAAGAAAAACACAAAAATATCCCATTTTATCTTAGCTGTTTTTGAACGATTTCCACTCAATCAAATAGGATTTTCCCAAAACGCTTTCACTCCCACCAACTGAATTTGCGCAGTCTATCCTTATTTAGCAAACTATTGCTTGTATTGAATTCCCATTTTAAATACAATTTAACAAGGCGCCTCAGATAAGTATTATTGTATTTAATTCATTGTACATTAATCAAGCTGATCAGCATGTTTAATGGACGTGAGAAGCATTCATAATTCCAATGCTACCAGCAGACATCTTCATTGCATGCATTCATGCACGCACTATTTAATTAAGTGAATTAAAATCCATCGACATTAGACAGAACATGAGGTACCGCAAATGGATCTATTAGACAACAAATATTCAATAGTCATTTCTAATATTGCGTTGTGCATAATAAAAATATCAAATATTTCCATTGGAATACTTTACATTGTTTCGGCATTGTTTGTATGTGAAGTTGGTATTGGCGAGAAACCGTCGTGCCGGTCTAATTAATTTTAATTATGAAAAGTAATTAAAATGGGTTCAGTGTAGAAGCGGCCGACTCTGCCGCCGCTATTCCCGCAGCGACGCAATGCGTGGTATTGAAGTCGCAAATACATTCCATCATGTGCATACTCACATGTAAACAGAATGAAAGTACAAGTCCCTTCCTATATACCAATCTCGGTATGTGTATTAATTATGCGTTAATTAAGGTGCAGCTTCATACTACAAAACAATTTCATTAGTTATGGCTATAATTTTAGTACATACAGTATTTCCAAGCACAAATAAATAAATCACATTTTTATTGCGAAATATATTTGCGAACTTATTAAATTAAATTAATTAACGATATTTAATCCTCTAGCAAAGAAAGATAAACTTTGTATATAAAATCCTCCTTTACTATTTTACACTTTTATACCACTGCTATAAACTTGCATCTTAGTATTATCTATTTTTAGATTAATTAGATAACTCCCTTCTGAAGTTCAAAGATCCAACACGTATTCATGACTTCTTCATATCTTACGCCAGAAACAATTCGAATATTGCAAAATTTTCACCCACGTCATAACAAATTTAATAATACCAAATTATTTAAATTGCCGCATAAATAATAATATGAACGTTGTTTGAAATGTCAAAACCGCTGTTCTATTGGTGTGGAGCGTACGAATCATGTGAAATCAAGAACAAAGGCAGGGAATAACAGCGCACAACCATGATTGACGTTCTTTGGTTTTTGTTTATCTTCAATGATCTGAAATACTAGCTACTGGTGCAATTAACTACAACTTCATCTCACATCTGTTCATGTGCGAACGCGGGCTGCTGTAGGAGGTATGCACCTCTTGAATAAGAATAGCTCCAGTAAGTAATAACATAATTTTCGCGTACAATCTGTGTTCTCATTCTCATTCTTGCGCCTTTGCTTGTTATACATTTCCTTGTATATAATTTCAAAGAGAATTTCTTAAGAATTAAGAATTTCTTATATATCCATAATAATTATTTCAAACTTATATCACATAAACTAGATGGTCTAACCCAATAAATATTTTAGATAATATTAATAGTAAATAAAATATACAAAAAGCAGCAAACCCTCAAATTCACCATTCTAATGGAAATTGCTATTTCCGTTGGCACGAAACACAATTTCCTATTGCAAATTTAACTTTATCACTAAAAAACACGAAACAGTCGAGCAAAACTGACTTTGGATTGGATTTCAAGAGAAAATTGTATCGGCCAACACAAAATCGCGCTTTTTGTTGCATAAGCCGTGTTAAATAAACATGATCAATCTATTAAATATTCTAATTATATTATTACGGAACAAAAAGAGTAGTAAACATATAGAAAAGTGAATTACAACGCTAAAATTATGTGCAGAATGTTTTTGAAAGAATGACAGCAACAATTAACAAAATTAATATTTTTCGAATTGAGTGAATGGCGGATGGAAACTTTCAAGATATCATCTCATTTGCTGGAATCTGAGAAAGCTGCATCTTTCAATATTTTTACAACTTATGCACTGAGAAATCAAAGAAGCATGCACAAGTAGACCAATTTCTATTCCAGCAATCAGTAAAAAGAAATAACAACAACTTACAGGCATTCTCCCATTATTTTCATCCAATTATCCAAAGAAGGAAATGGTTATACAAATGTACTGACTTAAACCGCTACAAAATAATTAACTTTCAAAGCCCGGAGCAAATGTCAATATGTCAAAGCAATGAATCATTTCTTCACCCATGTTGAGTGTCGTGCAATAAACAAATTACTTTCACATTAAGCACTGATAAGACTGTTCGTAGTATGTTCCATTCACAGTATGCAAACTTCAATAAAATCAATGACGAATGGAGATGACACCAAAGCACGATGACGACATACCGCACAATAAATTTATAAATTACACGATGATCATATTTCCACATCGCCTTTGTTGCCTCTCATTGTCAAATCTACGTTCAATGTGAGGTTTGGCCTTTTCAATTTGATTCATTTCAGACCACAAGCGATGCAGTCACGTTATAGTTTGCGGCACTGAAAACTGATCCCGCTGAATCAGCTACGTCGGCGGCAATAGATGCCCGCCACCCGCCGTTCTTTCAATTGAACGAATTAAACATGGTATTATTTGAAGTCAATGAGGTCGCGACGCAGGGA
The DNA here is from genome assembly GCA_027574925.1 of Ecitoglossa quadriceps. Lineage (NCBI taxonomy): Eukaryota > Metazoa > Arthropoda > Insecta > Coleoptera > Staphylinidae > Ecitoglossa > Ecitoglossa quadriceps. Next base: position 39,771 of record JAODGC010016993.1, on the reverse strand, counting down.
AATAAAATACAGGGACAGCTTACACTAAATATAGATGTAAAATTAAAGCATCTCTTTAAAACAACGTAATATTTGTTTATAAAAAGAATTATTTTCGCAAATGTTTTGTAAATTAGTGATTCATTTAACACCAATACACCTCACTCGGGGAACTTTAGTTTGACCAAAAGTAATCAATTGTTTGGTCCGCGTTTGTGGAAATTCCGCGTGAAAGACGACCAACTGCGTACTGATGATGCCGATACTCGCTTGCTCGCTCACGACCGACGACTACTTATGCACTGGTTTGTGCTTTATATCGCTGTTATGTTTTACGCCTGCAACTCGCGTGAGTGCGATGCAAACTAAGGATAAACCGAACGCTAGTATTCGGTATGAGCATCGTACTGCAGGCATGAGACATAACGCAATGCGTACAATATCCGAAACAACTAAATACAATCGCATTCCCAATCTGGAGATTGCAGCTTTGGAGAAGAGAATGTGCTCGTCGTACTGGCAGAGGTATGTAGACTTCAGAGTGGGGACGCAAATTGAATGAGAACCAGAACGGCCATATGTCTACATGGTCTTCAAATGGTTTACCCAGCACCAGCAATAAACAATTTGCAGGTTTATATATCATATCCATGATAATTAATTCTATATTTGGCCTCATTTGAAAATGCACAAAAAATCCAATGACGATTCGATAAACAAAACTTGAAAAACATACGGATAAAGAATGTTAACCTTGTAATTAACAAGACCCACGTTAAAGTATTGGGTAGGTGTTATAATCATACATTGTACATCACTCATAACCGATAAGACAAAATGTGTCATTTAGAAAAACTCAAACGTAGTTTGATGTGTTTTTGAAAATTCTTGTAAAGTTATAGTCATTTGTATTCATAATGGAAAAATAGATTACATTGTAGAAGAAATTCTTTTGAATGAGCATGGTATAGGTTCATGCAAAAACATTTACAATTTTATGCAGTGTCTTCTTGACATTGAAACCAAAGTGAAGTAAATTTGAACTTAGGGATGAAGAAATAAGTTATACTTGATATATCAAGTGCCATAATTTCATGTGTGCAAGAAAATTTCCACCAAAAAGGTGGTAAATACCAGAAAGATTATGGTGAGTTAAAATCTGCGTGCAACACGAATTCGTGTCTAGCATTTAATTTGGCATAGTCATTTTTTTGTGTTGAACAGTATTTTATGCCATTTCAAATTTCTACATTGTCTAAATCTAAATCGTACTTCCCATTACCATCCAACACCAACATAAAGAATGCAAATGTTTTTTAGAATGGAAAATTGACTTACTTCTTGTAGATTAAAATGTTCGGTCCGTATATCGGGCTCGCTCTGCGCCAGCGCTACCAATTTTCGTCCAAATTGTGTTAGATCCTTTAAACTTCCACCAAATTCATCACTAATACTTCTTCTGGTTCCTCGTTCACCTACAGTTTGTTTCCCCTTTTCCAAATAGACTTTAGGGGATAATTTGTATTCATACTCATTATTTGTATGATTTCCCATCCCACCCAAGTTATCACAACTTCCAGCTCCAATATTCCATATTCTCTTCTTCTTCTTTGTACTTTGTGGTTTCTTAAACACATCACCATCCAGACTTTTTGAACTATGTATTGAAATATTATCCATGGACCCATGTAAACCTTGCATTGTATCAAAATTTACATCAACTGCACGTTCCGCATAAGGTCCATCTTTTATTTGCAATGGCATCTCATTCTCAAGGTAGCTTTTATCTTTTTCATAATTGCTGAAGTCCATGTCATTACAACTTCTTAAATACTCTTCGCTGTTTGCAGGTATATTATTGTTTTGTTTGGACAAAAAGGTTTCAGTATTGCTCAATGGATTCTTGATTAATATATTTTCATCCCTTATGTAAGCACGGATGTTATTGATATGAGTTTTGGAAGGCATGGCACGCACATTATTGAGATTCGAACAGGACGGAAGGTTAGGCATATTTTTAGTAGGAAATTTACAGGACGTCGAGAAAGGAAGAGAATCAGGGGATATATTTTCCAAGTTTTCCATATTTAGACTAGATGCTATTATGTTCACTGGTCTGCTAGTATTGTTGGGAGGCATATTGATATGGCTAGATTGAGCAATTGGAAATTCAACCAGAAGTATTCTGTCACTAACTGTACAATCATCTCGGAAGCCTATTCCGGAATCGGAGTTACTAGAGGCTGAAGGTTGTGGCGAATTAGCAACGGGATCTTCTTGATTCAGCAATGGACTTTGCAAGCGGTACATGTTTTGTACTAGAGAGACTATGTAGAGAGCATTTCGTGGAAATTCAAGACAATATCCTGTAAAACAAACACATCAAATATTGAGAAAAATATCAAAATAAAAGCAGGACTATAAACAAAATATGAGCTCCCATGAACTTCTTACTAAATCTCTTTCTCATTCCCCCATACACCTAAAAACTATAGAAATATTCAGATATTTAAAAGCATGGTACCTGTGATTACATCCCTCGTACAGACTATTCTAAAGCTTTCTGCTTTAGTTGTATGCACACCATGATCAATAATTTTTGGATCAGTTACAAACACATGACAACTATTTGATATTTCAACAGCACTTTTCTCTTGATCTGTATTACACTTTCCCCTCTCATCCCAATTATTCAAAAATGAAGTCTCACACTTTTTCTGCACATTCTCCAAGCTTCTGTCACACACTGCACTGGTGACCAAACCAAAATACCGCGATTCCTTGTCAGCTGTTGAACTAATATATACAACTCTATTTGTTGGATAAATAGCTAGAATGTGATTCACAGCATTTTTCAATGTTAGGCATGTTGGCAAAACAGTCATCAACACTGCAGTAGGCTTTCTCTTCTCCTGCCTTAGTTTTTTGATACAAGAATTTACTGTCTTCAGACGTGAATTTGGTGGAAGTTGTTTAGGCATCTCAATTGTGCCTAAATAGCCCACAATAGCTTTGTACTCAATTGGTCCACCTTCATCTTCCATAGGATTGTGTATAGCAGGAGGAAAAGTAGCATCCACCAACTCTTCAAAATCCTTCTTGCATTTATGATCTGCTGTATGTAAATTATGAGAATTGTGATTGGCGTGGGTTTTATGTAGACGAGGTTTATGCTTTCTTGTCGTTACAACTCTATTCAAATTCATCTCTTCATCAGAACTGTCAGAATAGTAATGTTCTGCAATGGTCATCCGGATCGGGCCCATGGCCTTTCCTATAAGATTTACGACAGCATCATGGGCTATTTTGGTAACGGAAATACCGTTGACGCTGATGAGAAAATCTCCAGCACGCAAACCCGCTACTTCAGCCGGGGAATGTGCTACAATGCAAGAAAGAATGCAGGGCTGTTGACCAGAAATGGTAAAACCAAAGCCGTTTGGACCACGCGCAACTTCAACAGTACGAAATCCATAGTTTGGCCGTTTCTTACGCCTGCGATTAGGATGCATCTCGCACGCGGGCACTATGTCAGTATCTTCACCCGTTGTTATCACCAAAGTTATATATAAAGAGGCGCACTACACAAGTAAATATAATGCAGAAGCACACAACTGAAACAAAACACTGCGCTTCTGTGTTAACTGCGCGTCGACGTCACCAGGAATTTTAGATTGTCCATCCTTGGGTCGCTTGTCTTCATCTGTCACAGGGAAAGTATAGCGCAATTGAGCGAAACGTATGATTCAGCTGGGCGAGTGTAAAATACGTTAGGAATGTGAACAGTTTATCTCAAATTTCCCTTTCTAAGATATGCAACCAAACAAGCACTCCATTTGTAAATTTCCGAGTGCAATTTGTTAGTTGCAACAAATTTCGGTTTGTCTTCTACTGGAGAGCACCACACACATTCTTAAATTCTTCAGTGAACGATTCACAATGAGCAAACATTTTATTATTACGATCGTAACAATAAATGTGATAATAATCATTACAATTAATAATAGTAAAGTTGATATAAAGTATTCGGACTGCTTCGTTTCTTGCAGTTGTGCAAGATTAGAGTTTCATTTTCAGATAATAGTATATTGATTTAAATATAAATTTTCTAATTGAAATTATACGATAGTTATAAAAATGCGTTCATCAGCACTGAAAATAATTTTTTCGTTCGCTTTTTTGGAGTTTTGTTAATGAATTCGTTCGTTTATTGCTTTATGGTTACCGCAATATTACAATTGTCGAACTGGTTTGTTTCAAATTTGTACGCATATTCGCACATCCCAACATTCCTTCATTTATCTGGTTTCCTGAATTACTAACAATGCTTTAAAAACTATAAAATTACATAACGATTGCTCCAAACAAAACAAGTATAGCCCCAGATCCAGTTTGCAATTTCTTCCACTTTACCATGAGGGAAAGTTCGACAATTAATTTAAAATAAACGTTGAGAGATAGAGCACTATTCTAAACATGTTTAGAGTGCTTGCAACGTTCTGTGGATTATTATAATTCCACCATCACAAAAAAATCTGAGAATTGTTTTAAATAAACAGAGCACACCTAACACAAACCTAACAACTATTTACCTCTAAAACGCTTACCACTATCCATACAATACATGGCTTAAATGTTTACGATATTAGATTTAAAATAAAATCCTCATATATGAGCATAGTAACTTGAAGCCAATGCGCAGCGAATACAAACAATGCAATCAGCAATCGTTTGTTTAGATTATTGATAGAAAAACTCAGCCTTGACAGAATTCAAACAGTTTTCGGTTTTTACACACACGGAAATCGGCTGTAGGTTCAATTTATACTCCGCAACATACTTATATCGAACGTAAATATACTATATTATTCTTATAGAAGAGATATATAATTTTGTTTTATTATATATTTAATATTATAATATGCATTATATATTTTCTTTCTTGCTTCTTTGCTTTTTGTATTTGTTTTTCATTTCGTTTAATAATTTGAATTTCTCGAGCAACTGCCCATATTTCATATATTTTGTAACTTTCGATTTAAACATGTAATAAAGGTCATTTGTTACTTTTTTAAATTTTGATCTTCCTCCCCTAAGTATCAGCAAATCTATATAAAATGATGCATTTCGAAAACATCTCAAATAAAAGTCCTAACGTTTCTTGTTTGAACATTACAGATATTTAAATATATTGATTTGAAAATGATGAGGTGGTTACCAAACATACTAATTTCTTTGCTCAGGTCTGGTGTCCACTCTTGTTTTAATGCCATAAGTCAAAGTTTGCTTTTATTGTCGTTTTGTATGTTCATCATCTCGATTGAATGTGCAACAATATTCATCATTCTTATCAGTTTCGTGTTCTAAAAAGTAAAAATTTACATTTGGTGTATGCAGTAAGTATCTCGTAAGTTAATGTGAGGTATTCACGTTGTTGTTTTGTTTCAACTCCTTCATCGCAGCATAAATTCTATCTCTCCAGCTATTTATCACTAAACGTTCCTGAAGTTGCATCTCTTCTTCTCGATATTAATCACAGGCGATCACGTCGGTAGGACGCGTTTTAAACTATTCGTTTACTTGTTTTGATTCCGTCTTCATTGAGATAGACTATTTCTTATCTGCCGCATTTTCTAAAATCACCCTAACAATGCTGCTCTCGTAAGTTCGCATTTGTTTCCTACTCAGCGTGCGTACGCTGCCACTAGATAGTAATCGTAACAATGTAACATTTTGGCGTTGTTTAACATATGTACGCTGTTACAGGTTGTTTAATATGTTATCTGTTTGTTAGCATCATAAATGTTTATCTTGGTATTCGCGGTCTTTAGTGCCAATGCTATCATCGCTGCCTCACCACCATACCAATTTGCTGTGCAGCTTATGATACAATGTACATCAAAACCCTTTTATAATAATTTGTCTGTGTATGGTACAATATTTTGGTTTACACTAGATAGTTTGCTTTACATTTTCCTCTGTTTGCTGGTAGTTGATGTAGGTGTGTTAATTTCACAAATCACAGTTATAAATATACTATATACTCTTTCATCTCTTTGTCAGCACACGTGACACATTCATACAGGATAACAACTGTTCGCATACGATCGATTTCATCCTCCTTCATTATTAAATATTTGTAATACTGCTTTCTCTGATCGACTAGGGCTGTGAAAATAACAGTTGCAGCGTTATATTTTGCATGTTCTGTGTTACAATATTATTTCAGGTACGCAACTTGGTTGTTATATACAAATTGTTTCTTCTCACGTCATTTATGTGTCGGCGTCTAGCGCCTGTTCTTACATTTACACATGGTCTCCACGTTGCCCCATAAAATCTACTTAAATTATCTGAGGGCTCGCTAGTATTGTTTCCTGCTCAGTGAAGTGCTCAAACTGCTCTCTTACACTAACTAAATTAATGAAATATACGCGTTAACGCTTGGTAACATAACTTCTCATATTGCGTGCAGTTGATCAAATTGCAGCGGCAACGAGTTCACGTTAATTGGAATGTATAGTTAGTTAATTGCCTTCATTTGAAAGAACTGATTTAAAAAATATATCTAAACCATTAGGTTTTTGGTCAAATGGTTACGCTTTCTTAAGTATTTGCCATCGCTTCGTGCACAATTAGGAATTCGACCTGCACTTCATCATTTCAAATGCATTATTTCCAATACGTTTTAACAAATTCTGCAATGAAGTATTGATGTTGTAAATATATTATTGGTCATTTTGTGTTTGTTCGAAGTGATGTAGCAACCAGTATATTCTTAATTAATGGATTTTGATTGCATATTAACTTTAATTAGCCCCGTCCACATTTCATTCAGAAGAGTTTCATAAAGATTTGATTGTTAACTAGTCGAGCGTTGTCGCACGTACATCTTAAATGCCCAGCGGCTACCCGCTGTTATATGCTCTTATTTACAATGGAGATGCCGTTCGTTCCCGCTGTGGCTGTCGACGTCGTCAAAAATAAATTAATCTCTGCAGGTACTTTGGTATATGCTCATCTGTAACAATTTTCTACACCTGCTATTATGGCATACTGTCTGTTGTCATGTCATTTAAAGTAATGCGAGTAATTTTCGCTCAGTTTTTTGCTGCTAGTTGTATACTTGGCTAGACTTGCGTGTGTTAACAATCGTTGCAAATACATTATCACAGATGTTGTTACCTTACTTGCTATGTTTGTTTCCTTTTTATCATTTGTGTTTTGGCGTGTACGCGCGTTCGATCGTTAATCGAATAATTAATTAATCGAATACACATAAATCGAAACAAATTGAAATTGTGTTAAAATTAAAAAAGAAAGCCGATCGTATCCGGATAACAATAATATAAAAATAGAAATCGGTATTAATCGAAAGGCAAATAAAATACTGGCAAACTTAATTTCTAGGTTTCTAAAGTTTCAAGACTGACTCATGCGTGCATGCGCTTGAATGGAGCATCCAACGGCTGGCTTTTATGTCAGACATGATAAACTCGTTTTGTTTGTAAATGTATCACAATAATTAGCTCGTTTTTGCTAAGTGACCTTTGAATTTATGTACCTAACGTTCTCTATTTTGTGTGTAACCGAAGTGACGTAGCCTGGCAAGCAAATCGAATCACGTTTAAAAACATTAAAATGTAAAAATATATGCACTCTGAGAATGTTGAGTGTGTTGGGCTATATGACGGTAGCGCAGGTCTGCTTGTGGGGAATTAATGTATATCTGCCAAAAGAATAGGCATTAAGTACTCGTCAGTATCACAAACCAAAGAATGTCGATCGATGATTGACTCATGCAGCTCTGAATCAGCCAAAGGTGCCCACGATTTTCCTAGTATTTTGCAAACTTCCTGAAAATCATAACCTCATCAATAAATTGCCAAAATTTATAAATAACATTATAAAAAACATCGTTTTTACCTTGGTCAAGTTCTTGGATTTGTGCACACATGGAATTATATCTGAGTTTGCTATCTCCATGCGTCGCAGAGTGTCAGCTCGCAATTTCGCGAAACCAATCCAATCTTCCTCATAAAACTTATATCCAATGCATACTAGCTCCTCTAGTTTCTGGCATTGCCAAGCAACAAATATCAGTTCTAGGGGTTCAATATTTTCTTGAAATGATGAACCATGAAGAAACACTTCATTGTTTTCCGATGAAACGTTATCAACCCACATAAGGCTCACGAAGGTGTCACGATACTCTCGCAATCTTATCAACACGCCACAATTCATCTAAACAAAGTTATAGAAAATCAATCAATGCACAATACGGCATAAAGCGTATAAAATCAGCTTACCTGTTCGGAAAATAGCACCTTTAAATGGCTCAACGGCATGTTGGTTTTCAATACCTTGGTATGCAAAGTTTTCACTTCATCCGTAGAATGAATACATGACAAACGCAGTAAACAATTCGGATGACGCTTTCTAAGTTTCAACCAACCATTTTCACTTGTACCTGGATGTTGCTCCCATATCCCATGTACATGCACAACGATTCTTCTCAAATCGTCCACCTCTCGCAATGACTCTAAAACGTCGTCGTTGAGATTGTCATAGTCTAAGCTGAGAATCTGTAGGCGGCGAAACATTGACAAGCTTTTTACATCCAAGTTCTGCATGAGGTAATTGCAAGAATCTTCTTTCACGGTTGCCAATCCGAGTGTTTCAATCTTGTCGGTTTTTTTCGCATCCAGAAGTGCCAAGATGTCCGGAAGGAACTCAAACAACTCTTCATTACATCCGAGACTAAGGTTAATCAGGCTGTGTTGAGTGTAAATATCGGCAAACGCACTGAAAAGTGGAAATTCATCCGTGGACTTTGGTGAAGTATGATACCAACTCTCGGGAATTTCAATAGTGCTATGCGATGGCTCAATGGTAAGGGCTTGGAGATTGTTATTGTAAATGAAGCACTTCAGAAGTTGGAGAAACTCGTTAACACACGCCGCGTCTATGGAATTGAAACGTACTGTGGCATGTACCGCAATGTGACCCGCGCGTGTCCGAAAGTATCGCGCTTTGTCTAGGTGTTTTGGGTCTATCACAAAGTGGACTGCTTGCCATTTCCTGTAATTAGCATACAACAAAGGAGGATTTGAAATATCAATAACTCAAGCAACCACCCATCTAAGCCAATGCTATCAACTAACACCTTACCTTGGATGGTATAGACTTGATCTCCAATTATGACATGTGCTTGCAGCTTGAATAGTATCTTCAAAACTAAGGTATTGGAATATATCATCGAGGATCACGGCAGGTAGCCGCTCCCAGTCGGCCGACGGTAAACTATGTCCCACAATGCAGGCTTCATCATCATCCGTTTTGCTTTTCTTCGCTTTTGGGCAATCATGTTGTTGAAAGTTTTCATTACTAATTACTAAATAAAAGAGAGAACAAAATAAGTATATGAAATAATGTGAGTTATGTTTGTTTATGAATATACAAGTTGATAAGGAAATCACCAGAACATTCCACAAAGTTTAATTATAGAATATATCCACAAAGTGTCATTATGACTTGGGGAATTCTCCAACATATGGAATATATTTTGACAGAGAGATTGGCACCTGTACAGTAATTACGTTTATAACAGGTTGGATAAAATTACCTAGCCTTGGTGAAAGTAACTTTTTTCACATAAATAGCTATTATTTTTGAAAGTACAGGGACTGTTTAAGGTAAAACATTTCCATATTTAATTTTCAAATAAGCATTTCAGGTCTTTCTGAAATATAATCTTGCAACAAAAGGTTGCTTTGTTTATCAGTTGCATTTGGGTGAACGTTTGAATAAAGCGTAGAAAGTGTAACCGCATGAGCAACATTTATTATGACATTGTGTCGCGTGAGTCATTTGTTTTACGAGAAAACAAGGATATAATTGTAGAACATATGGTACAATATTTTTACCTGAATACATTTGCAACGATTGATGTCGCTTTGCAATAGGGACGATGGCAACTGCATTTATGGCTTTCCTCGGTCGAGAATTTTTGTGTATATTTTAATCACTGCCCTTTTCGATAAACGAAAAATACGCACTAGTATCGTGGAAACAAAGGAAATGTGCACAAATTTCGCAAAATGATTCACTCGTTATGCTGATAGCCAGCGTCTTGCATTATTTGTATTTCAACTGCGCACAAGCTGGTAAATGTTATTTGACGTTATTTGCAGAATGAATTGCAGGATGGGGACCAGGGCCCTGCCGCTTAGCGTTGATCAGTAGTGGCAGCAGCGCGTAAAGCACAGGAGAAACATATGATTGCGGAAACAGAATGTAAACGCATGCGCCTTGCATTTGTCACAGGCGCAAGCGCGTTCTAAGTAAAACTCGCAACTACGTAAAGTACCGAAAATGTTGCGATAAATGCATTATGAAAAAAGAATTTATATTCATATCTTAGATAGAACGTGAATTAGAACTTAAATGTTTTATGGTTCAATTTATTTCATCAAACTGATGCGCTCAAAGTTATTTGGAATCTTTGCCACACGCTATACATAAATGTATAAAGGTATGCCCAACTCACCAATTTAAATTATTTTACAGCAATATCTTTCATATTGACGATGGATTTTTTATTTGATAATTATGTTCATATTACTGCTTGAAGTAATTGAAGAAGTAACAAAAATAACAAGAACATTTGACACCGTACAATCAATTATATTATTATTATCATTATCTAATTTGTTGCCTATAGTCGTCAGCAATGGTGTGATGTAGAGATGACGGTGTATCAAGGTGCAATGTATTTTATCAAAAAAACTGGTCAACAAGTAAATTAAGTAAAACAAATTATGAAACATCGCCAGTTGTAATTTTCCCAGCTAAGAAGTAAGTCAATGATTTATGCAAGTAATGATCATGAGTCCTAGTTAGTCTCGCAATTTATCTATTGCAAATCATGCATTAATATAGGCCACTTATTATTCGTTCATTGTTCAAGGCTGCAACGCAATTGGAAATATAAATGTGTTGTTGCTTGCGTTATTTTCTCAGAGTTCCGCAATATGTCTCATAAGTAGGTTCAATTTGTTTTTTAATTACAATATCGTCAATACACAGTAAATAGACTTGTATGAAATTATTGCCTATTTTAGGTATCGTTATACTGTTGGCGGTGGATCGTGCACCGACGACCAACGGCGTTTTTATGAAGAGAATGGATTTCTTATGATCAGGAACATGGTACCTCACCATAAACTCGATGTTTGCCAGAAGCACTTTGTTGATATTTGTAATCACAAAGTTGAAGTCAATGTTATGACTATCATGAAAGATGCATGTTTGAAAGAAAGGCCAGACATCAAGGGTGAATATCTAATTAACAAAGTAAAGTTGCAATCATTGTGGCTGAAGCAAATAAATAAATATCTAAATGGCATTACAGATTCAAGACTGGCTATATGATGAAATTTTATTTGAGAATTATGCTTCTGAGCCAGCAATCATAAATGTTGTAAAGAGCATTTTGGGTCCAAATATAACTGCTGCTCATTCCATGCTTATCAACAAGCCACCAGATAGCACCGAAGGATTGTCGCGACATCCAATGCATCAGGATTTACATTATTTTCCATTCCGTCCCGCCGATGGCATTGTAGCTTCGTGGACTGCAATGGAACGGGCTGATGAACATAATGGCTGTTTATTTGCTATTCCTGGATCACACAAGGCAGGAAAACTCTATCCGCATGATTATCCCGCGGTAATTTATCCATAAGTTACAAGGCATTTTTCTTTAGTAAATTATTTTACCAGGATGTTCAAAATGCAGCATATCATGGTGTTAAAGGATTTGATGACATTCCACGCGTCAATTTTATAATGGAAAAGGGTGATACAGTATTTTTCCATCCTTTGTTACTTCATGGATCTGGACCAAATAAAACTAAGGTAACATCATGCAACAGTAAATGGAAAACGTAATTTTTTTTATATCCATATGCAGGGCTTCAGGAAAGCTATTTCTGTTCACTACGCCGTCACCAATTCTCATTTCATCGACGTTCGTGGTACTACCCAGGAAAACATTGCGACCGAAGTTACAGATTTGGTAAAAAAGAAATATGGGGTTACTCTATCATTCCAAGACATATGGAAAACTAAATCTCGATTGATTTGTGGACAACCTGGGAAATTTCTAATGTCCCAAAGTCATTTGTAAAGATATTCTACTTTAACGAAACGTTCACTGTATTGACATAATTTTACTTGCACTTGCTATTTTGTTAATGTTTAAAAGTAGTATGTGTCAATGCAATGAGTGTCAGACATTTACTTGACCAAAATTATTTAGGTTACTTCCCAAAGGTGTCATTCTTGAGAGTTATTGTTACTTTATATATTTTGATAAGCAAATGATATGAATATTCACAAGAAAGCAATTTGAGTTAGCATGGGATGCGTTTTATCGTCATTATTATTCCTATCTCTCTTTTGTAGTGAGCGTAGTATTACCCATGCCAGTATTGGCCGACACCGTACTCTCCCCGCTGGACCGTTTGTTTGGGGAGATGCGAACCTCTCTTTGACGTTTCCAACGAAGGTAGTGATATGACGCGTGATTTACTATCTTGCAAGCTAACGCGTTGCCAAGCGGTTATCGTTAAATGAATAAAAAGTAAACAATGACCAGCTTGGGTCGTAACTTTAGTACTTAAATCCTTTAAGGTTATCGAATAGTTTGGTTGATTAAATTTTGTGCCTTTGTATTTTTTTATGTCATATGATCACTGTAATAATTTTGAAGTGAAATAACGCAATTTGTCTCTTGCGATGCAGCTGATAGAGGTTTTACTAAGTGACGTTGGATAGAATGGCTGCCATGATATATTGGAAAATAAACAAACAAGTTTTGTCCTCAATGTCATAAAATTAAATTTCTAAAATTAATTGGTAACCAAGTTCAACAAAATACTTAATTTCTAAACTGGTTTCTAGCCCTAATTTATCATCTGTAATTAGGATAGATCTCAAAAACCGAGATTATTAATAATTGTTGTGCTTTACCATAGGCGGCGCTGACGAGGAACCAAGAATGATGAGGGGAAGATGGAAAAACGCTAGTTTTTTGTGGGGCTCAGCGTTCGCTCCGGTTTGTCCCGTAGAAAACGGTTGGCATGAAATATGGACTTATTGTCAAAGGGCATATTAATTAACCTTTGATGAGATAGCTACAAGCCGTGCCTCATGCGTACCAATAATATTGGGTATTAGTGCGAGAATGACTTGAAACACTAGCTTCACCGTTTATCACGGTTCTAATAAGTGGTGCGCATCGTACACTTGTCCGTGCGTGTGCGACGTAATAACCTGCGGGCAGGGCGCAGGTATACGTACTACATCCTATGTAAACAATTGTGCCTGGCCTTCCTGAAGTCTACAAATCTCTACAAACTGTCTTTTGGAATGGCTGACGGTGATCACGCTAATAATAGTGAGGATTCGGATACTGAGTGCGCCCCACACGAGCTGCAAGGTGTGCTGCACAAGTGGACCAACTATATACACGGTTGGCAGGATCGTTGGATTGTCCTGCGGAATGGTACGCTAAGCTATTATAAGAGTGAACAAGAGTCCAATTATGGTTGTCGTGGAGCACTCACTCTGGCAAAAGCAACAATCAAGGTAATCATCATACTGCTGGCTGTTTATTAAACAGCAGATTGTTTGTTCTTATGGATGGCTCCTTTTATTTTCTTATACATTGAAATGGTCAGAATGTAATTGTGGTATTAAATTGATGCATTTTGTAGCCTCATGAATTTGATGAATGCCGATTTGATGTCTCTGTTAATGATTGTGTATGGTATCTACGAGCTGACATTGTTGAAGATAAACAACATTGGGTGGAGGCATTAGAATCATATAAGGTGAGTAGAGAGTATTTGCAACTCTGCATTTACCATCTGAACTGAAGTAAGTGAATATCGCGGAAAGTGGATCATTTCATATAGATGTACACAAAAACAAAGCAGAAGTTTGATTCTTGACCTGATTTTTGTTACTCAAGGTCAAACAGTATAGTTCAGCAAAGAAAAATATTGGGTAGATTCATTGTATTCCACCGAATCACGACCTTAACAATGAATTTCGGCAATAATATGATTCAATAACTAATATTTAAGATTATGGTTTTATATTGCATTGTAAAATTATATAAATACATAGAGCTTAGACTTTTATAAAGTACTTTTTAAGTGTTTTAGTTTATTTTAAACTGTAAAAGATGTGTATAATTTTGTTTTTTTAGGCTGAAAGTGGATATGGCACGGGTTCTGAAAACTCCTTGCGTCGTCATGGCTCATCAGTAAGCTTACAGTCAAATACGTTCAGTACAGCTTCTTCATCGAGTTTCAAACGCACCGGAAGAAATCTCCACGAGAAGTTAGCAGAACTTCAAACTTTTAAAGATATCCTAGGTGGACAAATTGACACCCTTCAGAGATATTTCGACATTTGCGCCGAAGGGGATACGTGTACAAAAAGTAAAGATATCTTGGATGGTAATGATACATTAAACAGCAAAGGTAATGTATGGGATTACTCTGTACTACTACTCTATATTACATCATTGCACAGATTGATTATTCATAGTATAAGTCTAGATTCTGGGGATTCTAGAGTGACTTAATATGAAAACATTTTATTCTATATTTAATTTGTTAATATGAAAGCAGTTAAAACGCCTGCTTTGTAAAGGTAAAATCTGGCACATTGTCTGGAAACTTATTCGTCCACAACGTTTTATCGATGTTTTTATTATAAAATTTCGTTGAGATTGCATGGCATTTAGTGTCGTAATTAAAATTCCATTTGAATACTATAATTATATGCTATTCTATTCGGGAAAGTTGCTTCCAATTAGTGCTAAAAACGACCAGTATTTAACCGGATGTAGAGATATATCCAAGATATTTGAAGGAATATTTGTAGGCTAGCTACTTCATTCATTTGTATTTGCCAGTACAATTTCTAATATTCTAACAATAACAAAATAAGTGCATTTGGTTCCTTTGATATTATGATACTTCATTTATTTTTTAGATTTGCCTGCTATTGACTTCAAAGGTGAAGCCATTACGTTTCGCACAACAACAGCTGCTGTACTCGATACAGTAGCACATTGTGTGGATTTAGTGTCACAACGTGAAGACTCCTGGCATAAACGTCTTGATCGTGAACATGATCGTCGCCGCCGTGTTGAAAACCTGGCTAAGAATTATCTGGAGCAATTACAAAAAGTGCACAATGTACATCCTGGACCAGATCTTGAAGTGAGTACTGTGTTGCTATTATAATCATACTGTTTATAAATTCTCGCAAAACACACAATCTACAGCCCATAAATATGAGCAATTAATCAGCAGGATACAAATAAGTCGTGCGAAATTGTCTTTTCAATTTGGTTGTTGTTTTCATTCTTATAGCGCCAATATTAAATTAATAAGGTACCATAAAAATTAATAATTACCTTTCAATTTGAGGGATAAAACTTTCCATGAAAACATGACTTGATACTAATACGATTAATTATTTTACCATGGCTACATATGTTATTGAAAAATAGGACAGTGTTTTCTAACTCTTGTTGACATTTTGTGACATATAGACTACGTTTGTCACCACTTTTTTTTGGTTATTATTGACCCTTTAACACCATTTATGTTTATAAAGTATACCTATCAAGTAGGATTATCACAGATTCAAATATTGTAAGTGTGGTGATGTCCCAAAGAAGTTTTACGTTGAAGAAGACGTCGGGGGGTGGCGATGCGCTGGATTTCCGTCGATTGATTTTACAAGTCAAGAGTAATGTTGTCCAATTTGCGCTCATACATAAATCGACATATTTGAGAAACGTGAGTTCATTTAATGGAAAATTACAGTTTGCCATGACGAAATAGAGTCCCCTTCTAATTATTTTTAAGTGTTTTCGTATCATAAACAAAACGGGTTTTCATGAAAATTTCAAATTATTTGTTTTAAAATTTGCAATCTATATACACAGTAATGCAGCGTTAAATGATAATTACTTGATTATATATATTACACTAGCATTCGTAAAACTTATGACGTGAATATAAGTAAAGGATATAAAATGTGACTTACTTGCTACTGACAATGCTTATCAATTTTCATTACAGTAACCGATTGCAAGCGGACATATTTACTTCACTCGCGTAGCCAACCATTTGTATTTAAGTTAATTCTATTAAACATAAGTATAAATGGTATAAGTTGTTACGTTAAATGCGTATTTGTTTGCTTAAGCCTTCTGCATGAATTACGTGCGTTGCCGTTCGTTTGCGTAAGTTTGGCTAAAAGTGTTTGTCATGCGCGACTCGTGCTTGGTGGAAATTTCGGAAACATTCTAGGCAGGCGTACTTGCCCACAGTGGCCACAAACTGTCTACCAAATTCTTGACGGGCATTACTATAAGTTATTGTATCGTCGCATCGCTTATGCGATAGTGGGATTAAATTGAATTAATTAATGCGCATTCAGTGTATGACTACGGCGAGGCGCACAAGGCGTTGTGATAGTCATTGGTAGTCTTTAAACGCGAGTGCATTATCAATTAGAGAACAGTCGTACTCTTGGCATGCACTATGTGAGCTATGTTAGTTATCGACTGATTATCGAATGTTTCATACGTTGTTTTCGTGTTTAAATTGTTTTAGAGCAATAGCTTTAATATTTGTAAATATTATTTGTGCGTGGAGAGGAGTGCGCGTTTGCGCAAAACTGTCTCTTTGTGGTGTATCGTCCTTGGAATATTTTGTTTTGTTTATCTCGACGTTACTTGCACTACTCCGCATCGAGTTGAAAGTTCACCCCGAAAATACGATTAGTACATATGCGCGTGTGCTTTAACTTGAAGCCCCCCAACTGTTTCTAATTATTTTAATACGACGCTTACGCATGATAATATGTATTTTGTAGTTAGTTTATACAGAACATAAACAAATGCATATTTAATACCAGTCAGCTGGATCGTGCCTAATTTATTACATGTCCTGTTAATTGTTGTTTGAAATTTACAACACGTACATAAATTGTTGTGCATTAGTGTCAGCACAAACAATATTAGCGATGCCAGTGAGTTATAGTTGAAAATTAGTTTGCTTTCCGATATGTTGATTTTAACAGTATTTTTTTATTGACTTAGGAGGGACCACATAGCGTGATAGCGGATGATGAGTTCTACGATGCCGTGGAATCTGGATTGGACAAGATGGAAGAGGAGCAGGAGTTACGTGAGCGCCTCAAAAACGGTCTTGTGCCTATTACGCCGCCACCAATGTCTTCGGCGACACAGCACCGTCTGTGGCCGGAGATTGACCGACTCGTGAAACAGCAGGTTGATATGGCTCGATTGGGGGTTGGCGAATGCGGTGCCGGATGGCAGTTGTTTGCCGAAGATGGCGAGATGCGGATGTATCGTCGTGAGGAGGAGGTTGATGGTATGGTGGTTGATCCATTGAAAGCTGTTCATACTGTTAAAGGCATCACTGGACATGAACTTTGTCATTTTTTCTTCAATCCACAATATCGATATAATTGGGAAAGTAATACATACATAGCAATCAGGAAATCACGTTACATATCTAATACTTATTTAAATATTGCAGCAACATTAGAGAATATGTCTGTGTTGGAAACAATAGCTGAGGATACGCTTCAATTTTATCAAATGCACAAACGAATATGGCCAGCCAGTCAGAGAGAGTCGTTGTTTTGGTCCCATATGCGAAGGTTTCCAAATGATCAAGACAGGGATGGACCAGATATGTGGGCGGTTGTAAATAATTCTACTGAACATCCTAATCATCCAGTACGTGTTTCAATATAGCTTTTGGTTGCAATAATTAAGAAAATTGTTTATATTTTAGATAAACAGTGGGAAGTGCGTTCGGATATTCCTTACAGTATGTCTGCTTTGCCAAACACGTATTGATCCGCCCAAAGATGGTGCGGCTATCACACGCGACAACATCACATGCAAAATCACGTATTGTTCAGTTGGTAAGCTGTCTTTTCGTAATACACTAATGCAGAAAGGAAATAATGTTTTCATTTACAGTTAACCCTGGTGGATGGGCACCTGCGTCAGTTCTACGCGCTGTTTACAAACGCGAATATCCTAAGTTCTTAAAACGTTTCACGGCATTTGTCATCAGTCAGACGAAGGATAAACCTATAATGTTCTAGCAGCGTTCATCACATGAATTCTTCTAAGTACTAGTGTCGTGAGTGATGATAACACTTGTTAACGAACGTACAAACGTTTGCAGTCAGGTCAACACGTAGAATATAAGAGGGAAATGTTTATCTCTCTGTTCCTGATGCGGGAAAAAGCTTTTATAGGGGAGTCTACACGCAAACCAACGAAATTTTCCAGCGATTTCAAAATGCAAAACTGATAAATACAGATATTGCGTTTATAAGTGTATTATTTTTAATAACTATTGTAAGAGTATAGATTCTTTCAAGTGATTGGAGGTATTCTAGATGAAGTTTTAACGTGTAAAGAAATTTTACTTGAGTCTGGAATTGTTTGTTTTATAATTGTTATCACAAACTGTTCCAATTGTTCTGTTAAAGTTTTATGCTACTTCATTTTATTGTAAAGAGCTTATTTTTTGAATGTGTATTGATTAAAATCTGTATCATTCTATTAGTAGGAAATTTAACTACAAGAAAGCAGTAGCAGCGAAAAGTCTAGCGCATTGCGTGAAATTTGTACATGAGTGTTAAGAAAAATTTATAGTATTCAAGAAGAAATGAAACGCGAATATGAATTGTACAAAATGTTTCTGTTATGGTTTTAATATACTAATCTGAAAAGTATCAGAATATGCTGCGATGTGGAGAGACAAGAATGTTTTGACGTTGCCTTGATTGTGAATAGTTTACTTAGGATGCTATGAATTAAGCAAACTTTAACTAACTACTTACCGTACTACACTGGCTGGACTAATAGCTGATGATTGTGATCTATGTGCGAAAAGTAATACTTTTGCAGTTAACTTTGCATTATATGCGCTTTCATTGTTGACGTGATAACGGAACCAGTTTAAACTATATTGACTAAACAATGCATTGAATAGATAGAAGAAAACTGTTTATAGTATTATGGACCTATTTTTTAAATTTCTCAAAGATTGAATTGTTAGCACATTTGATTTGATGGCAATGTATTGCTGAACCTTGGTATAGTTATTGTTAAAGGCTAACTTACTTGAATGAAACATGGGAGCACCAAAAAGAACTAAACATTCGATAGTTAGGAATTTGAACCCTTTATTTATAAAGGTAGAGCAGGTCATCTTTTGTCACAATAAGGTATTGGTAATATCCGTCCCAAAGTAGGCAAGGTTATTTAATAATTACTCAAGTGAAACTCCTAGTTGTCATTGAAGCTAATTTGGAAGTCGGAGCGTTGTACATTTAGGAAACAGAAGAACCGATATTACTTAAAGCTATTAAAATATTTGAAAATCTATAAGAAGATGATCTATGCGTATTTTTACTATTCGAGAAATTTAACACAAATTAATGTTTTTGATGGCAAACGAATTGTTCACTTTGTGAATGCGCAATTTGTGATGTAAAGTAAACTAACGGAAACTGCGTGGCTTAATAGCTGATAAGGGATTAGGAAATCGTGGAGAATTGTTTGCTTTGGCATCTACGCTTGGACGGAGTAAGTTTTTTGTGTAATTCCAATTATTTTCATACCAACATCTTTCTCCGTATAACTTAGAAAAACATACTGTTTTGTTTAATCAAGTTTATACTATTAGTGAAAGCTAATATAACTATTTTCGTTCCTAACAATTGCATCTATGAATAAAATAAAAGCGGAAATATATATTTATTGTCTACGGAGAATTTGGATGCAATTATCAAGACCGAAATAAAAGATTTAAACAAAATGTAAGATAAAGTCGCACATTATACTATAGTTCATCATGGATAGTACTTATATATCAAACGTATATTCTCTTAGTATTACAGGTGTTTCAAGTTGTGTTCAACTATGTCAATTTTTACTTGTAATTTGGGGTATTAAATATAACAATCAATGTTACTTTGATTGCATATTGTTATATTCACAAGGTGCTTATTGTTTTAGCTGTTTTTGGCTTATATACTACAAATTCTATGTGTGAATCCAACACATTAATGGATTCCCTCCAGAGGCGAGAAAGTTTTATACTGGTAGAGTTTATCATCTCCATATCCATATAATAATCGCCCAACACCATTTTCATCGTAGTATGGATATCGATATTTCGGTCTGAAACATGGAAATGGCATAGAGAATGAATACCTGGAAATTAGTTTTGGTCGTAGTAATATACAGCAGCAGTTTGCTACTGAGAGGAATGCCTCCTCTAGGGATATATAATATATTAGATAGTCTAATCTGTTTTTTTTTTTAGGGAAGACCAGTGAGCTAAAGTTTAGAATCTACAACTGCTTTTACAACTACCGGAGTTACTAGCAGTTATTGGAACTGAATTTTGTAAGAATAGACAAATATTACTGGATATTCTCTGAACAGGATTCGAACCTTTGTCCGCCAACACTTTACCGACTGAGTTAAAAACCTGGCCACTATATACAAACTGTACATTCACTAAATTATGAAATATTCTTCCATGCTTTATCATAGCTTTGAATTATAAAGAAAACTATGTGATTCATACCTTTCAAAGTATTGGAAATTGGGTGCTCTTGGAGTCAAAGTCGCAGTTACCATCATAAGGGAGCAAATTACCTAGAAATTCAGAATAGAATTCTAATTCTTTACATTTGTAAACAAGTCTTTGAAACATACCAACAGCAAAGTCTTGATTAATTTTGTCATAGCTACGATTTCCACACAGCTATACGCACCTTCTGCACTACTGTTCTTCAAACTTGCTATGTTTAACTGATAGATTTGTTTGTTACTTTTTGCTTAATATAAGCTAAGTAATTTGCGTAGGTAGTTTCTTGCAATTACTTTACTTAATGTGCGCAGTTTTTTAAACGTATGTTTTACGTGTGATCTTGCAGGTTGATTCTACATGACTGCTATCATGGTATTCTCATGTAAGAGCGCGAAGGTGAAGTGAAGTAAGCAAACGGCATGACAAGCCGTAGTGAAACTCACCTGATGTAGAAGAGAAAGTATTGCCATTATGGATTACGAATGCATGGCATTTTTTTTTTTTGTACTGACAGAATGAGGGAACTGTATAGCCAGTGAGCAATAATAAAGTAAGAGCGTAGAATTATTCAATTCATATGTATTAATGCTATTAGAAGTCATTTAATTGGTATGTAACAAGATTAGTGTGATTGTATGCGGATTGCAGCTATTTAGGTGGTTTAAATGTTGGACATTAAGAACTGGTAATGCATTCTGTGTGTGCATACACCTTCCAGGTATGTCGGCTGTAGCTTAAGAGCCGATAGAAGTAAAAGCCAAGGCGAGATGGCCCTACCTCATTAGCAGCAAGTTCTACCGCCCCATGGGCACATTTATATCTTGAATCTGAAAAATGTTTAATTCTTGTTTTGTATATTATTTGGCTTCTTAGAGCCAACTCAAGACAAATATTTTACCAACATATTAAAATGACCTTCAATAAAAGTCTATTGTTGGCTAATCCATTCATTGCATTTTTATTTCCTAATAACAAAGAATTGTATTAATTTGCTTAGACTAGCATGTTGACTTAGTTTAATTTTTCAATCCTCAAGAAAACACTTTACTTTCCTCAAAGTATCGTTTTTCTACTGAGATTTTCTAATAGTAATTTACCAAAGTGTATTTGTTCGTTCCATTCTGCAATCTTAATTTAAATATCACAACTTCATCAATTTCATCCTATAGGTATTTCTCAATGCTAAATCGATATCCATTAGCGTTTGCTCAATTAAGCTTGATTGCTTTTTAGTTTCTATGTTTCTAATTTCTTAACAATTAATAACTGCGACCTAAACGTTCTATATCTCGCTGCTGCTGTTGAATACGACGTTCTTGATCAAATCCATCAATTCCAAGACCTAGGCGTTCAATAGCCTTCTCTCCAAATTTTCCATTTAGTTCCTGATATTGTCTAGAACGACGTGGTCCTTCGTCAGGATCAAAAATCCACTCTTGTTTCTTATGTAAGATAGGTATTCCAATTATGTTGTATTGTATTAAATCTTTTACGAAACTTATTGTACATGAACCATAAGCAAGTAAGCAAAAAATGGCAAAAGTCTAAAAATAATTAAATTCATATTTAGCCTATAATAAATGGAGTATATTTTAGGTTACTACAGTATAACCTAAATTCTCCACTTCTGAGAGAAAAAATAAGTTTAATTTATGAATAGAAAGAAACGACTTACTTGCAGCAACCTCATTTTAAAGAACAAATAACTAATGATTGAAACTTATTTTAGTTATTGTTTTTAATAATCTCCTCACGTAATCGCGCAGGAAATTGAAAGTGTTTGCAGACTATGTGACTCGCGAGACCAGTAGCGTGCGTGTAGCATGTACAAAGTAAAACCTTCTACGCTAACTACCGCAACACGAACTAACTCTTATATAAATTTGCGGGCCATGCGGCGAATGTCGTAAAGAGTGAAAGTTGCTTGTAAAATTCTTTTGCAAGTTTAATGAGTGACGCCAGAGAATATCAAATATCAGATAATATTTCTATTTAATGTAGGCAGCTTATATTGCTTGACATTATGTCAAAGTTTTCTGTCGAAATTCAAATGGGTACATCGTTTTTCTTACAGCTCTTATTTTAATATTCCATAATTAAACTTTTCTGTGGGTTAATATAATGGCAGTACTTATTATTATTTATTTGAGATACTGTTGCACAGAATGGAAATTTATGCCAAATTGCAAGTGGAACCCATTATAATTGAGAACATGTTGCTGAAAGTAAATAATTTCTTATATTTTCTCGAAAATATTACTGGCACCAAAGATATTTTATATATTTTAGACCAACATAATATATTGGATTATTTATCCGCAAATAAGAAAAACATAATTCTACTGTTTTTCCAAAAAAATGGCAAACACTTACCTCTGCAGAATTTTATTATCTTGAGAAAAATTATCGCATTTGCCCTAATCGAACAGTAGGAACAAATGATTTTGTTTAGACGAGTGTAGTGATCAAAACAAACTGGAAATATAGATACCAATACGGAAATAACCTACCCAAAAAGATTTCATAAGTATTCTACGCAAGTCACTTCCGCTTGTAAACAATATTAATTTATTTGATTCGTTTCAGTAACACACTTGGCAACACCTAAACTAAGAAGCGTTCTAATTTAAACCGAAGAAAACTCTGCATCCTCCCAAATGAACAGTTCAGCTACCAGACGCCCAGTGGCGGGAGATCGAGTACGGTGTCGGTATATGACCAGTATGGGTAACAGTGCGCTCACATACATACACTACGCTGCAAAACCATACACCTGGCATACAAATACAAAAGGAATAAAACTAATTATTGATGAATAATACATTTATTTGTCTGTTGTAATTGCTTTACACCCTTGAATCCAGGAGAAGTCTGCATAATGTGTATATCAAATCATTGTTCTGTTTTATGTGTGTCAAACCGTGCTATTAAACAAATTGGTTTTATTTTGCAATATAATAACACGCCATCAATTTTCGAATACTTCAACTTTAATATCTATTTGCTTACATTAAAAATGCGTGTGCTTGAATCAAAAGGCACACATGGGGCGCATCTACTATTGTTATCAATAACAAAGAGGTCAAATTCACTATCACTAACAAGTTTGTTACTCTCGTTGTTGGCGAAAGAACAGGACTACATTGATATCGCGCAGTTCTCGTCCGATCAGTGCAGCGTGGGTACTGATTTTATTTAGTGCCGTCATTTCCGTGTTCCATGAAGGTGTATCCTTAAGCATCTCCGCGAGGCTGAAAGATTTTTTATTTATTTTAAATGTTTCGTTAAATTAAGGTAAGTACTACTCATATGGAATGAATATTTTGGATGAAAACGATCTTTAGTTTTAAAGAATGTATTATCATCACGTGTTGCTCGCCTTGTGCTGGGCGAGTTGCACATCTGCCTTTCTGGATTCGTTATTTATGCAGCTGGATGCCAGCTGCACCCAATTGGGAAGCGACGTCTTTGCCTGTAGGAATAGTAAATGCGTGCCGAAGTCAAAGCGATGCGATGGACACGTGGATTGCTTGGACTCCTCCGACGAGGAGGAATGCGGTAATTGCAAATGCAATTTTGATCAAACTGTGGCCCCTTTATACAATCACTATAACATTCTGTTTTGTTCAAGATATTTTTTTTTGTCGTAAGCCACACTATTTCCGGTGTGCCAACAAAAAATGCGTGTCGTCCACATTTCAATGTGATAATGAGAACGATTGTGGAGATTACAGTGATGAAGCCAATTGCACGGACTTTAAGGTTTGCCAAGAATTGAATTCTGAAGTAATTGTTAGCTAGACTATGCATTTTCTTAATTTCTTCTATTTAGTATTCATTGGCACATCCTCCAAACTGCTCCAGTGATGAGTGGCAGTGTGTAGATCATCTCTGTATTCCAAAAGTCTTTGTGTGCAATGGAGAAAATGACTGCTTGGACGGCACGGATGAAACGCTCGGATGCACGATTAATATGGATTGCGATGGTTTTAAGTGTCACGATGGTCATTGCATCCCTAAGGAGTGGCAATGCGATGGAGTTAATGATTGCCAGGATAAATCCGATGAACTTAATTGTGGTATGTAATTGATTCAAGTATATTAAACATGTGTTTATTGATTATTGCACATTGGCCGGTATACAGAATCTCATATCCAACCCAAAGATTGCACCATGGATAATCAAAAATTCCTCTGCGCTGATAACAAAACATGCATTGATGTGAAGAAGGTTTGCGATGGTAGTATTCAATGCCCGGACAAATCTGATGAAGCTAATGAATGTGGCATACACAAAGGATGCCCAACAAAGCATTGCAGCCATTCCTGCGTTGATTTACCCAGTGGTCCAATCTGTACATGTCCCTCTGGTTACCGCACCATAAACAACGCTGATTGTCGGGATATTAATGAGTGTGAAGAATATGGAATCTGCGATCAAAAATGTCACAACACTCCTGGTTCTTACGAATGCTTGTGTGACGCCAAATACATTCTGCAGGACAATAAGCGTACCTGCAAAGTCGTTGGTGGGGAGGCGTTAATGGTGTTTAGTTCTAAGACTGAGATCCGTGGCTACTTCCTGCAATCAGAACTGCTTTTCCCAATTGCGCAGAATCTGAAACAAGTTGTTGGGGTTAACTTTGATGGACATCATGTATATTGGACAGATATTCATGTAGAGCATGAGAGTTTGGTACGATCCCTGGAAGATGGAAGTAAAATTGAATTGTTGATTACTGCTGGATTGGGCTCTCCGGAAGATTTAGCTGTTGATTGGCTGACCGGTAATATTTATTTCACTGATTCTGAAATTCAACATATTGGCGTGTGCACCAATGATGGATCAGCATGTACTGTGTTGATTAACAGCGATATTGATAAGCCACGTGCAATTGTGTTGCATCCTGCGGAAGGTAAAATGTTCTGGTCGGATTGGGGTAAGAAACCAGAAATTGCAAAAGCAAATATGGATGGCACAGAGGACTATTCTTTTGTTTCCAATGATATTCATTGGCCAAATGGTCTCGCTATTGATTATCCCAATAAACGGTTATACTGGACCGATGGCAAGTTGATGACATTGGAAAGCATTCGACTAGATGGAACTGATCGTAGGGTAAGTAAATTTCAATGATGGATAATTTAGTTTTTGGGGTTTTCTGCATTTTCTCTTTGTAGATGGTTCTTGAAGGCATTGTTAAGCACCCCTACGCGATTGCCGTTTTTGAAGATAAGCTCTACTGGTCTGATTGGGCAACTTATTCAATCCAATCATGTGATAAGTTTACTGGCAAAAACCACACTACTCTGGTTAAAGAAAAACGTGAGTACATCTACGGTCTTCACGTTTTCCATTCTGCATTGAAACCACAAACCAGCAACCCGTGCAAGGGTTCATTGTGTAGCGACATTTGCATGATCGGTGGGTCTAAAAGATATTCGTGTGCTTGCCCATTGGATAAAACGCTTTCTCCAGACCAACACACCTGTAAGCAAACAAGCAAACGCCCACTTCTAGCTGTGGCAGTCAAAGATCTCCTTGTTCAAATTGAACATACCAAATTGGGCAAGCAAACCATCACAGCTTTACCGACCGTAGCTAAAGAAATTGGTGCGTTGGCATATGACCCATCAAATCACACCATGTTCGTGTCAGACATTGGAAGTTCAAAGTATATCATTACGGTAAATTTGAATACTGGATTATCCGCACCTTTAATTAGCGATAATCTTGGAGAAGTCAACTCAATGTCTTTTGACTACATGGGAAATAACCTCTATTGGTCGGACGCGGAAAGAAAGAGTGTGGAAATTCTTAGCTTGAATACTTTGAGCAGGAAAGTAATTTTGCATGATCTTGGTGGTGACATACCAATGTCAATTGCACTGATTCCTGAAGAAGGAATCTTGTTCGTTGCGCTGATTAAGGATAAGGTTCACATTGATCGAATGAACATGGATGGAACAATGAGAAGTCACGTAATTGAATCTGGTTTAATGGGACCTATTGCATTGCATTATGATGGACTCTTGGATCGTATCATTTGGGCTGATGCAGGAACCGGGCACATTGAAAGTACAAGCGCACAAGGGGATGATCGACATGGTTTTAAAGCACTGAAAACAACACCTGTTAGTGTTACAAGTTTGAAGGATGAAATTTTCTGGACTAACCAAAAGTCAAAGTAAGCCCTTTTTTTTCTTATTTCGCTTCAAGTGCATATTAATAAAATGATTTTTATTTAGACGTGTGTATTGGTCAAAGTCAACTGGAAATATTAATACCAATAAGAAGATTACACTTGATCTCCCAGAAGGATTTGATGTCATCCACCTGGAAGCCATAACTCCCTTCAAAGTACCACCTCATCCATGCCATGTAAACAACGCCAATTGCAGTCACATCTGCATTCCCAAGATGAAATCGTTTGAATGTACTTGTCCTCTCGGTATGACACTTTCAAAGGATAACTCTACTTGTATAAAGAAAGCGGTGTGTACTTCGGATGAATTTTACTGTGGAAGCTCTGATGTTTGCATTCCGAAAACCTTCAAATGCAATGGACGAAAAGATTGTCTCCTTGGTGAAGACGAGGAACAGTGTTATATGGAGAATAAGTGCCCGAGAGGTTATTTCCAATGCCACAGCGATAAATTATGTGTAAAAGAAGAATTGGTTTGCGATTTACACTTTGACTGTGCGGATAAATCGGATGAACAAGATTGTCGCGATCGCCGCGGGGAATCGCCCTGCACCGGTCATCGGTGCATTGATGGAACTTGCATTGATGAAAGGTTTGTGTGCGATGGTGAAATGGATTGTATTAATGGAGATGATGAGCAACTATGCCAAGCCAGTACCTGTAATGCAAATCAGTTCCGTTGCGCGTCTGGTGCTTGCATTCCAAAAAATTGGGAGTGCGATCATGAGTATGATTGCGCTGATATGTCAGATGAACACTCAGCATGCAGTAAGTTAACTTGAAAATTAATATTACTGTAGTATTTTTTATGCATTGTTTTTGTTTGTTTAGAGCCCAAAACTTGTGCCAGTAATCAATTTACCTGCAATAATGGCATTTGCATCGATGAAAGTCTAGAATGCAATGAAATCGATGATTGTGGAGACTATTCAGATGAGTTACACTGTGTCGATGATTCAGCAACTCAAGATGGCTGCCGTCCCACTGAATTCCAATGTACTAGCGATTCTTCAATATGCTTACCCGAGACGGCCAAGTGCAATGGCACTTCGGAATGCCCACACCATGAGGATGAAGCTGGATGTTCCGACTGCCATGTGGATGAGTATGAGTGCAACAATAAGAAATGTGTCCCACGTATGTGGTTGTGTGATAACCACGATGATTGCGGTGATAACTCCGATGAAAGTATTTGCAACCCCACAAGTGATTCCTCTTTGATCAAATTGACACCATGCATTGATGGATTTCGATGCAAATCAGGATCGTGTATTGATTGGAGGATGGTATGCAATGGAGAGGAAGATTGCCATGATGGTAGTGATGAAGGAGGTGCTTGCCAAACAGCATGTAAATCACGTACTTCCGACCCATGTGATCAAAAATGTATATCCACACCGAATGGGCCTATGTGCGCATGCAACCCTGGCTACGAGCTAACTGGAGATGGTCAAACATGCCGAGACGCCTTGGAATGCAGTCGGGAACCACCAGTATGTAGTCAACTTTGTGAGGAAAAGATTGGAGGATTTGCTTGCAGTTGCTATAACGGATACGTAATTAGAGTAGATAAAACATCTTGCAAAAGTACCGGTGAGACCTTGTCCATACTTTTTACAGTTAATAATGAAATTAGACAGCTGAAACAAGCGGATCATTCAATTTCCGTGTTGCACCGTAAAGATACGCCTAGGATAACTGGGTTAGATGTGAACATTGCCGACAACTATGCATTCTTCAGTATTGAAGAGTCTGGAACTATTCATAGAATAAATCTCGCAAAGGGTGTAGATTCTAAGCAGGCCTATATTTCTGACTTGGGTAGACCACAGAAAGTAGCTGTTGACTGGGTCACAAAAAACATCTACTTTGTTGAAGCAGACACCGCTATGAAAAGCATCCAGGTTTGTAATTTTGATCAAGAGAAATGCGCGAAGGTTATCCGTACCGATTCTCATAGTCAAGTCTCGGCTTTGGCAGTAGATGCCAAAAACAAATACATTTTTTATGCCATTACATCTTGGTGGTTGTTTAACACACCTCAGACTGATATTTACAAAGCCAACATGGATGGAAAAAATGTACATGAACTCGTTAAATCATCTGGATATGTTACTGGTCTTGCTGTAGACCCCAATCGTCGTGTACTCTACTATGCTGATCAGCACTTTAATTCCATTTCAAGAATTAAGTACAACGGCGAAGACAAGTCACTGCTACTGTCCAATGTTACTAAACCCACCGGATTATCATTATTCGAGGACCATTTATATTTTATGTCTCCATACGGCTACATGGGCAAGTGCAAGTTATATGGTCCAGTGCGATCCTGTTCCACGTTTAGATTAAATGCCTATGCTAGCGACTTTCTTGCTATGGTGCAGATCTCACGTCAACCAAATGGAACAAATGCATGTGCGTCACATTCTTGCAGCCATATCTGCGTCCCTCATGACTATGGAGCGAGCTGTCTTTGCGAAAATGGTAAAATTGTAGAGGAGGGCGTCGCTTGTCCTGAAGTAGGTCGCTCGGCATCATCTTCAATTACCGATAAGCGACCAAGATTCCAAGCACAATCTATCGCTGATGACACATCTGCAGGACCTGTTATTGTCGGTGTACTCATACCAATTCTTATTGTTATGGTGGCGTTTGCAATATTTTATGTTGTTAAGAAGAGACATACTGGCAAGTTTAACGTGAGGTAAGCCATTAACAAGTTGATATAGTTTAATCAATTAGTTAATTTTGATATAAGTATATATTGCTTATTGATAATTTCTTTCAGTATCAGATTTCACAATCCAATCTATGGCATGCAACAAAACCATGCTCAGGATCGTACCGTTTTGCTGAATCCTGGTGAACACGAATATTGTAACCCGGTTGAAGTATTTGATAAGTCGCGAGCAAAGCATCACCATGATGATGCGCTCATGAAGTTACATGATTGATAACTGCTAATTCATGTGTACCTCACATAAACTGCTGTGTTTGTTATTTATTCTTAGTATTTTGTTAACAAGTATGTGTGCTTGGAGCACATGTCATACATTGAAGGTTTTATAGTAATAATTGAATTATTATTGCAAACTAACGTTTTATCTGAATCAATGTGCTATTCCAATGTTGGGTAAATTAGTCGTACAGTTTACATTCAATATTGTTGAGTAAAATATCTTAAATGTCAAAGTAAAATAAATATATGAATTTTGAATATGACTTGTATTCGTTTTTTTTTAAATGTCTCCAATATTTACCTTTTGTTATAATATATAGATAAATAAATATACCTTTTAAAAGAAAGACACTTTGGATAATATATAATGCTTTTACTCATAATCTAGACGGTATGACATGTTGTCTGGAAAGAAGACTTAAACCTTCACCTATACAATATTGGGTTTGTGATTTGAAGGTTGCGCGTGTTATGTGTTTGTCGTGACTGGGTGAGTCCTAGTAGTAAACGGCTGTGTGGTGATGATCACTCTGGATTGATGGCGTGCCGTGGGATCACTGAGGCATGTGGTGTTGTGCCGTGGTGTTTCTTGATTCTCTTCTTCGCCTATGACTCCGATTCTGATAAATGACCAAAACTGACTGATGGTGCGATTGGTGGGTGGAAGGTTGTGTTGGATTTCCAGAGAGGTCATGTTATGGACGTACAGGTACTGGTTAATAAGGGGATGTTTAACGGTTGCTTGAGTTTTTATTGAGGGAGATCAAGGTTTATTGGGTTTGGAACGTGTAGGTACCCGAGGATATTGATTTATGAAGGGATGATGGAAAATTCCTACAAGAGAATAAAACGTAAGAGACAATTTTATAAAATGTGAGTGGATTTTCCAATTCCAAAATGTTTGCCTTATTTTTTCCCACCTACCACTTTACCAATCTTACCAAGTTATATACAGTCTGAATTTTTTTCAGAAAATTTTTCTTAGTACCAATGCTTTCGAAATAATCATTTATTCGAAAGGGTAGTTAAGTAATAATAATTGTGATTAAAATTCCACGCGACTTAATAACTTAATGTTATCTAAAGCTCCTCCCTTACAATGGGTTTTAACACGATAGTTCCTTTAAGAGATTCTAGAATATATAGCCAATTGCAGCATATATCTTGTTTGATGTTGTCTGAATAATCATAACAAATATGATTGGATAAATAAGGAATTTTAATTACCTCCAAGTGTATAAAATGCAATGTCAGGTGTGGGGTTCGAACCCACGCTCCCTTTCGAGAACCAGAGCTTAAATCTGGCGCCTTAGACCGCTCGGCCAACCTGACAACATAAAGGGCGCTGTTGTTCCTTTTGTAATAAAGAAAAGTTTTTTCCTAAACCAAAATTTTTTATTTGCAATCAAAATACGATTAGAAATTCAAGTGGTAATTGTAAATTAACATATAATTCCTACCTACTTACCTAGGGAGGTAAAACAAGAATAATAATAACAAAAAAAGAAGTACAAATCCAAACTCCTCATTGCAAGCACACAAGCAGATTTTCAAATTATTATCTAACCCCTATAATTTTTCATATAATTCAATGTAACACATTAAAAACGCATTGGTCATTATATCGATATTATTTGACACTTATAATTAAATATTTAATGTAATAAAAGTTTGTACGACATGTTGACTTCTTCAGTTTAATATCCCTCATTAATAGCTAGTCATAATTTTATAATTTAATTTCTTAAATATTCTGGTAACGTCGTAAATGTTGTAATCAGTTTAACTGAAGATTATAAGCAGCTATTATCTTGAACCTAAATCCCAAAAATATCCATCCTCCGATAAAAAAATAACCAGCCACTACATGACACCACTACAACGTTCTATAACCTCAAATATTTACTGTGTCAATTCATCTCAACACAATATCAGACAATTTGTAAGCAAGTTCAACAAAACGCTTAAAATGCTTATGTTCTTTGGCAAAGCCCAAAATGTTAATTATGTAGATAGACTACTTGGTTTTGTTGCTTAATTTGTATTTTATAATTAAACTGTACGAATTGCTTGAATCCATCAACGTCAACCAAATATCCCATCATAAATTAAAATCCTTAATAAGATTGCACTTTCCAAACTCGATCACCCAAGAAATCTATAGAAAGCTTTAATCGTCCTGTCATAAACCAATATCCTCAAGTGCTTGCACTTCCTTAGTTTGATCTCTAGAAACTTCCTTACAACCATTATAACCTTAAAACATTCCAACTCAACCTTTTCCGAATCAGCCTGACTTTCTCCGAATATTGCAGTGGCTTCCCACGTTTATGAGAGACAATAGTAGAGTGCAAAACTCTACTATTGGAAGGATGTGGAGAACTTGTTTGAGTATTTGTCATGAGTACCAAATCTTTGTAACTAACATCAACAAAACATGTATTTTCTAGGTCAATTCAGATTCCTGAACAATAAGTTCCCCGAAAATATTGCAATTCATGTTATAAGTTAAGCAATTTTAACACCAGATTACCTAAGAGAATCATTTTGACTGTGATTTAATAGTAATTTGAAAAATAGCTGTGTTTAGAATGACATACTTTCTTAGAATTTTGTGACATTTTCTGCAACATATATCTTACATGTATTAATCATAGTTGTTAACTTCTCCTCTTATTTTCAATATTAATATATTAACATTTCAAATATAATTCTAAAATTACAAGTAGATTATTTAATGTAACTGTACACTCTAAATCTTATAAGCATTGTTATTATTTCTATTTCATTCATATATAAACATTTAAAAAAAACATTGAAATGGAAATATTATATATTTAGATTTAATGTGGTTGTTGATTGTGTTTCAATTCTGCTTAAATTATAATTTAAGTTTGATGCATCACTCTCATGATGCTGGTCTTCAAACTGGTAGTTATTGAATGGTTCAAATCGATTTACTTCCCCACGTTGCACAAAAGGTCGATTGTGTGTTAATCTTGAACTGTAATAAATCAAATCAATACAACATCCAGCAAAAGTATATGAATTATTAGTAATACCGTGAGTTATATTGAACCTTCCTGTACCAAAAGAAATAAACTGCAAGAAGCACACCAAGTGCAACAATTACTAATGTTATAATAAACCAAAGATAGCTACTCTGCGATTCGTTGCCTTCCAAGCTTCGAACTTGTTGATTAGTTTGATTCGCATTGTAATATACATCCCCAACGCAAGTAAATCGGTCCTCTGCCAAGAGCTGCATGCCACGTGGACACGCGCATACAAGCAATTCTTTCTTGGGTATGCAAATATGCGAGCAATTGCCATTATCCACACTACACCTATGTGATGGTACCTCAAATGGACTAATGGCTATAATTTGATTGACGTTCAAAGTGGGTAAAATATCCATTTTGATAATTTTGTTATTGTTAATGCCTGTTACACCCGTTCTTGACCAGTAAAGCCTATGACCAATAAAGAGATCCAATATTGAAATTCTCCTGTTAATCCAAAAGACTTCATCTTTGAAGCTGCATACAGCAATAGGGGATGAATCCAATTCCTTGATGTTACGTCTATTACCTCCTTGGGTATTAATGCTAATGATTTTTCCAGTTGCACTATCTGCAATCACAATCCTTTGCACTTGCCTATCGTAGTGCATAGCAATTGAACCAACTAGCCCTGAAGGCACCACTGTTTTCCTCAGGGTACCATCCATGTTCATTCGAACAATCTGGACTTTGTCTGCCTTTAGTGCAGCAAACAAATACCCTTCCTCTGGAACTAGTACCAATGCCATGACGGTGGAGTCTTCATAATTCCTGTCGACCACCTTGCGATTCATGGTGGTTAAACTGAGCATTTCAATGCTTTTACTCTCGTTGTTAAACCAATACAGGTTGTTTCCCAAGTAGTCAAAACTCATTGTGTTAATTTCTTCAAGGTCTTCCGTCAAGACGACTTCTGTTACTTCACTCTGTAAATTAACAGACACGATTTCTTTGTCATCTCCAACATCCGAAACAAAGACACTATGAGTGATGGGATTATATGCCATTGCACCAATTTCTTCTACATCCGTGAAAAGCTCATTGACACTAGGTAGCCCAATAAGTGGGTAGGTCATGTCTACTAACATATTTCTAGCGGCAATACCAAGCCTAGGGCGTGTGCTAATCTCAGTACAAGTGTGCTGATCAGATGATAGTGTTTTATGAATAGGACACTCGCATGCATACTTTTGGGGGCCACTGATAATGCAGAGGTCACTGCATTTTGAGTTCTGGCATGGATTGCTCATGGACGGCTTAAGTGCAGGGTGGTAAATATTAACTCCATATATCTTGTATCCACTAATAACGGTAGTTAGATTATCTCCGGTAAATTTATCAACTGCTACAATTGATTTGGTCTGCCAGTCTGAGATGTAAATGCGATTTTCAAAGAGTGAAATAGCAAATGGATGCTTGATTACACCCTTGAGAATTAACTAGAAAAAAGCGTTGTTATTTACGCTTGTTTAAACCATTGTATGTATTCTTACTTGCCGATCGGTTCCATCTAGACGAATATTTTCTAACGTCTGCACTCTTCCATCAGCCCAATATAGTCTTTCATTGGAGTAATCAATTGCAAGCCCATTGGGCCAATGAAGGTCCTCTGTTACCAATACATAATCTTCTTTGCCATCCATCTTACTCGCAGCAATCATAGGGTTGTATCCCCAATCAGACCAATACATTTTGCCTTTACTAGGGTCAAGCACAATAGCACGAGGTTTATCAATATCTTTGTTCGTCAGCATTGTGCATATTTTGCCATCGTTCTTACATACTCCAATGTGCTTCTTTTCAACGTCCGTGAAATAAATGTTTCCGGTGATCCAGTCGACTGCAACTCCGTCAGGTGTTCCTAGTCCAACGGTGGCCACCGGTTTCCTATCACTTCCGTCCTTGCGGGACCGAACCAACAGTTCAGCCACAACATCAGTGCTGTACACGTATTTTCCATCAAAGTCCACGGCAACAACGTGCACGCACTCTTCTTCCACAGCAAACATATATTTGGATTTAAAGCCATATCCGCGAATTGTGGTTCCTGTACTGTAAATCATCACGGCGCTATTGTTGACTGCTTTACAGCTACGCCCATCTTCCTGGAGTATATATTGAGGGTCACAAACACATTTGTATGAGTCTGCGTTTGCTTCACATTTTTGATCACACTTCCCATATTCATCGCACTGATTTCCAGCAACAAATGTAAAATCACAACTGCATAATATGACTACCAAACTAACAAAGACCTCCCAATTCACCATTGTATAATGTAAACTTGTGTCTTGCACTCACTTCGTATTGTTAATAATTTGCAATACGAGCTCAAAATGAAACTGAAACGTTTCCTATCATAAGTAATTTATTCCACATAAGATAACACACATTCTGATAATGATTGTAATCATCAATTCGGCTGTTTATCTTTGCACTTAGAGAAACTTAATTATACTCATCTAGATAAAATACCATGGTCAGTGCCAAATAATCGAAAATATTCTCCATACATTTCAAACAGTTTTCCTTACTGTTTTTACTCCTTATTTTAGAAAGTAACAATAGCTTATGTTAGTTACAGCGATTTATCCATTGGATGGTTCTGGATTCGACGACATCTGCTTCTCCTCAAACAATAATAGCACCGGTTGATCTTGCTCTGGTTGTCCTTGATTCATACAAACATTAAACTGCCTTAAAAAGAAACAAAACACTTTAGATTAAGCGTCAAATCACAAGTATCTGATAAGAGCAGATGTGTTAAACGAATCATGCTTAGCTAAATATTATGACTCATAGACCACACATTCCAAAATACAATGTTTAAATAATATTTTATCAGAGGATTCATTCGAATGTCTCTTACATAATGTTAGACCAATTGTCACTAAATTTCTTTCAAATAATTTTTGCTTTATGAATAAACAAATTATATTTCTGATCCGTCGATTATATTTGATATCATTGTTTTGTTAAACTATGAATATCATCAGGTGTGATACTAACTTTTGGTAGATGTTTTGTGCATTTCTGCAACTAATTCACTTTGAGTTATTTATTCAATTTCCTTATCAACTTTTAAGCTTAACTTTGATCTCAGGGCAGCTAAGCCTTTACTCTAATTTTTAAAATTTAGTTTTTGTGTTGAGATGAATTATCTACAATAACATTAAATTGATTCAGCATGATTCAAATAGTGTCTCCCAACATTTGTAATTTTCAATTTTATGTAGAAAGATAAGTACAAAGTTATTATTTTATTCAAATGCTAGTTTCTTTGTAATGTCAATAGTTTTCATTGAAACATATATTCTTTCCATTGATTGATTTCTATCAGCTTGACTTTCAGAAAACACAGGAAACTATAGAAGACTTTTGCCTAAAACGTTATTATCACATGAAATACTGTGTCCAACTAAATTCATCTTTATACCATGAAATCAAACACCTCGTAGTCAAGATCAACAAAACACTTAAGACTTTATTTAGAAACTTGACTTTGAAACTACTACTGCAGATACAACATTCTCAATCTATTCTATTCTCAACTCAATTCTGTAGGTTATAATTAATTTTTTCTGTGTCTGTTTTCAAAATCCAATCAGAAAAATTACTCAAATTCAATAGATATCATCCTACGAGGGCAACAGAAAATCAAATTAATATGAACTAAACCATGTATCTTCTTCATGTAAGTAATGTAAATACACTTGACATGTACCTGTGATAACACTGTTCACCTTGACGTTTTCTTATTACGTAGAAACCCCCAATGAATAAAAATGCTCCACATAAAATCAGAACAATAATTATGATCACTAGATAATTGTCAGTGGCTTGGATACTTCTATCTGGATCTCCATTTCTAATGCACAACGACTTATTGCTAGACGAAAGATACATGTCGTTGGGACATGCACATTCATATCCATTCCTTGTTGGAAAACAAAAGTGACTACATTGACCATTGTTGACTTGACATGCGTGCGCTCGTACTTTAAGATTGGGCCTAATTACAACAATATGCTCAATGCTCAGATCATCTGCCACAATCACACTCATCTCCTTTCCATATCGTGGTAACCAATGTATTTGATTATTTAAGTTATCATATTCTAGTTTTTGAAACCACACTAATGTTCTATTAGAAGCCCAAACTTCAACTGCTCTAATTTCCATGTTAGCCCAAATTGATACTTCCTTGTAATCACTTGCATCAATGGTTTTTAGTAATCCTTGTTCGGGGAATGCCATAAGTATTATCCTGGAATGTACATCATACTGTAAAAATATTGATGATTCCAAACGGAATAAACCAATGCTTAAAGCCTCCTGTCCAGTGCCATCCGAATTCATCTTTACTACCGTGATACCAACTTCTTCCATTTTAGCAACTATCACTTTGCTATCTTCGGGTACACATACCATCGATACTATTTGACCTGACGTAGTATCTATTACTTTAGATGCTCTGGTGGCTAAATTTAAAACATTGACGTGAGATTTTCCAGCCCAATACAAATTGTTTCCGATGTAATCAAAAGACATGGTTCTAATCTCTCCCACATTGTCCTTGATCAGAATTTCATTGTAATGATGTATATTTGCCATGATGATTTGTTTTCTAGCACCAATATTAGCAATAAACATACTATTTTCTAAAGGATTATATGTCATTGGTCCAATTCGATCAACATTTACCGGAATTTCCGAAGGATTATGATTGCCAACTCGTGGTATTGTAATTTGAGTTAATTTCTTTCCACTTGCAACGACAATATGAAGAGGACTCTCAATGTCCTCGCATGTTTTCTTATCAGAAGAAAGTAATTTGTGCACTGGACAAGCACAAACAAATTGCTGGGGCCCACTGATCAAGCACATCTCACTACAAGTTGAATTCAAGCAAGGGTTTGCAATTCTCGGTTTAAGATTTGCGTCGTAGATTTGAATTCCAAATATTTTAACTCCGGAAATCAATGTCGTCATATTCTTGCCAGTAAACTTGTTAACTGAGATAAGTGCTTTTTTAGACCAGTCAGAAAAGTAGACTTTATCTTCATACACAGCAATAGAGAAAAAATGCATTCCATTGTTATAAATTACCTACAATTTTAATTGTTAAGTAAAACCTCTTGTTAAATTTATTTAGATTTGTATTTTACCCTGCGGTCGCTACCATCAAGTTTAGCACTTTCCAAGGTTTTTAATAAGCCATCTACCCAGTAAATACGTTTATTTGGCAAATCAAGAGCAAGACCATTGGGCCATTTAAGACTTGTTGAAATTAAGGCAATATCATCAGTGCCATCCATGTTACTTTTAGCAATTTTTGGTGTGCTGCCCCAATCTGACCAATACATCACTCCAAGCTCCGGATTTAAAACAATTGCACGTGGATAATCAATATCTTTATTATTCAGCACTGTACATGCAATTCCATTATTTGTACATGCTCCAATATGCTGTTTCTCTAAATCCGTAAAATAGATGTTTCCAGTTACCCAGTCCACAGCTATACCATCAGGATGAAGTAGACCAACCGTTACCAACTTTTCAAGATTGGTTTCATTTAGTTTGTTGGCAAATATAACGTCATCTATGACATCAGTGCTATAGATTTTGTCTCCCTCAA
The DNA here is from genome assembly GCA_027574925.1 of Ecitoglossa quadriceps. Lineage (NCBI taxonomy): Eukaryota > Metazoa > Arthropoda > Insecta > Coleoptera > Staphylinidae > Ecitoglossa > Ecitoglossa quadriceps. The sequence continues at coordinate 1,177 of JAODGC010016993.1, read as the reverse complement.
AGTCAATCGCAACAATACGCATGCGATCTTCTAAAATAGTTGTTTTTGTTTTTGTTTGTAAATTAAACCCGTGAATCTCGGTTCCAGAGCTGAAGAGTAATAGAGTATTGTTGCTGGTTGATTTACATGTATGCTTGTCACTTTGCAGAGAATATCCATTTTCGCATAAACAATTATATGAGCCTTTTGTGTTTACACATTTCTGATCGCATGCGTGGTAAATTTTGCATTCGTCAACATCTGTGCATACACGAGAATTGTTACTAATTTTGTAACCATTGCTACAAATTAATGCACTTGTTTTAAAAAAAATACAACTTAGAAATATGGCAAAGAAACATTTCACGCGGAACATGATTCAATTATATTGGTGCGTTGACGAACGAATAAGTACTAAAAATTATTGTATTCATTGGCGATGAAGAGTACGACAAGTATGTAGGATATCCTGATGATGTGTTATCAACTAATTATTATTCCATATATTACATCCTTTAAAATATCTATAAATGACTCACTATGCAACTCGTGATGCTCAATTCAGGATGTTGAGGTTAGGTTAGGTTAATCTATTTCATGTAGATAAAGCGTAAAAACTTTGAAAACAATTGTTTGAAAATAATTTGGTTTTTCTACAATATCATTGTTTATATTTTTGCTTTATTTTTTTCTTCACATTCACCAAATAGAACTGGCGAAGACAACTAACCGAGAACAGACAAAAACAAAATTCACAATGATAATGTAAATTACTAAATTATCAACTGAGAAATAGTAGCTTTAAAATGATTTATATTTATATATATATATTTGGTGGATTATTTTAATCTGAGATCCCGAATAGAATTTACAAATAATAACACCTCAAAAAAAAACATGAAAAAGGCGCTTGCTGGAGTGGACAACCCCTGACATTAAGAATGAAACAGTTATAGCACAGAGGTTGTTGAACTTCTATTTGCTTGCCAATGAAAACAAAAGTACAAGGAATAGATTTTTGGTATGGACGACTTTTAGTTTGAGCATCTGGGAACAAAAGTCAACTACTTTACTAGATTTCATGTTTTTTATATCTTCAATTTTCATCACATAAATATTTATCACAGTCTGGAATGTGTGATTCCATAAGGAATGCATGGCTACTCAAATGTATCATCACAGTCTGGAATGTGTGATT
>JAODGC010016882.1:93197-124538 GCA_027574925.1 Ecitoglossa quadriceps | reverse complement strand
GTTGTAAGAATTAAAATTTTCACTAAAAAGAATTGTAGTATTTTTCATTCCAACCTGACTACCCTCGGGGTAGATGGAATGGTAGGATAAAGAGAAAAGTAAAAAAGTACCAAGAAATCGTTCTTTAAAAAGATTGAACACGACTTTTACATTTGTGCGTCCTTGCGCGTCGCCCCTTTCTTATTTCGATGGCACTTTGATTGGTACGATATATAGGCGAGGGTTTGCTTCGTTCTGTAAAATATCACTTCGATGAACGTTTCTATCTCGACGTCGCTCACCCAACTAGCATTGGGAAACTGGCAGGAAGTGGAAAAAGGTCCAACAAATTTAGACTTGCCCACAGGCCAAGCTTTCCTTTGACAAACTTGCCAATGTTTACCAAGATTAAACATTGGCATAGTATATAAAGTCTTCCTCAAATTTATCTTCTTTGCAATATTCTGCGTGACATAAGGATGTCAAACATTTTTGATTATTTTTCATCAAGTACTCCCCGACCAAAATGTAAAACGCTCTATAAAAACTGACGCGTGCTGTTGTAAAAAAATTGGAATAACGCGATGCGTTTACATGAAGTATTTTCGGGTTGACGAGGAGGTGACGCGCGTAAAAAATAATCTTTAATATTGCAGGCGGCTGCTAGCGCCATGCATAAACTGCTACCGCGCCGTGCTGACGCCTCAGCTGCCGCCCTTCAAGGAGCAAAACGAGCGAATGCCAATAAACACTTATCAGAAAACGAGGCAACGGCAGTCAGCGCCGGCTGAAGTTACTGGGTGTGTTGGAGGCGTCAAAGCGACTTCAGAAGATGCGTAATATGGGTCGAGGGTGGCGGTTGGTGGCGGATGCTGTTTTATGTAGGTCGATCCCGTCCGTCCGCATGCTGACGAGTCTCCGATAATAAACCTCCGTGTCATTAGATCAAATGCTTTTCGACCCGCCATGGTGCAGATGGTCTTTATTATCGTCTTCTACTTGCGTTTCCTGTTTCCTTCCTTGCACGGCGGCGTCGGCATGCGCAAGAAACGCGTTGGTTTCGATCTCGGTTGATTTATGAAGAGCACGCTAGAGAGGATGACAGGGAAGCACGTACGCATTGTGGTAGAAGTTTACCAGGAAAGAAAAGCAGATGAAAGGGAGTTAGTTGGTGGATATTGTCGATGAGCCGAGGAAATTTCTAGAGAAGTCGACTTATTTGGATTAGCAATGTGTTAATTGAGGAATTAAGGGACAAAAAGTCACAATTAATTTCTTTCAATATCTCTGCACACATAGAAACGAAACCTTCGGACAGTTTCATAAACATTAATTAATGCATCCCAATTTGGATGAAAAAATACGCCACAGTACATTTTTACTTCTTGTTCGTTTCACAGCTGAACAGCCAGCAATTAAAACATTAACGCATTTTTTTATATTCCAGACTGAAGTATGCTCGAGTGCCCTCACGGACGTCATCCACGCAGTCATCAACGGAACGGACGGATGTCTTTTTTGCTTTGGTCATGCTGGGCTCGGTGAGTGAAAAATGTCACGATTTTTATTAGATTTTTGCACCCACTAGCAAAAACATAGTCGAGTGACGAGATTTATGACCACGCTCGCCATTCGCAGACACCTTCGACTTTGAGGGGTTTATTTCGCTGATATTTACTGCATATTACAGCTTGCCACCCAGTTAACTGACTTTTCATAAAACGTGCACGTGGAAAACACCTTGGCCATTGGCTGCAATTTTTACGTTTAGTATGCGAGCGCGATTATGCTCGCATAAAGCTAAACGTGTTGCGTTAAAATTCATAGTACGTCGCGTAAAAATTTTCCTCACTTCTGTGCAACGAACGATATTCAGTGCTCAGCTACCTAATAAGTACCCGAATAAATCTTAATTCAAATCTTTAGTGCCGAATTATCATTGCACCATTAATCTTAATTGAACGCGCATCGAAGCTCAGCTATCCAAGGGGAAATGGTTGAAAATGTAAAATAGTTAACGAGCACAAGCGTATCAACGACGAATACTGCGAGCTATTTAAAAATTTATGTCGCTTTATAGAGTTTTATCGCTTTCCATTTCTCAGCTTTTATTTGTCATACCCTAAGCAAACACAATCACGTGAAGCTCCTTTTTCATGTTTGGTTAAGAAATTAGACATTTTGCCATAGATTATAGAAAAATCAGAGATAAAAATCTCGAAATCCTTTTCCAAAAAGCTCTAAGTAGTTTCCGACCAGCTCAAATACAAAATTTATATTTAAAAGCGGATTTGTGCATTTTATCAAGATTTCTTCAAACATATTGCACCTACGAGCATATTTCCCACTTACCCTTTGCCATTCCCACCCTGACATGTTCCTACCGCCACTTTCCCTTTCTTCCTTTTACCTTGGTTGTCATCTTCCCTGCTTGTGAATGTCATCCTGGTTTTGTGGTGCGATGCATTTCTATCTGTAAATAGCAATTCATGGATGTAAATGCATCCAACAGGAGCAACCGCACACTGCTGTAGTGAGGGGTTTTCACATTTTCGTGCAAGCTCGCCGTTTGCATCTAAATGGGTTATTATACGAGGAGTGCGTCTTCTCCTGCAGTTTCTTTAAGCGACGCTGCAAACCGGGTTCTCTACCACTTCCAACATAGTGTGCTCATTCGAGACGTTGGCAGTGTCTCGTTCTTCTCCCAAGATGCATCTTTGTATTTATTCGCATGTTTTGCTTGGTTTTGGGGTTTTTGGGGATCGCTTGCCCTTGTCCGGAAAGCCTTGAATCTGGAATGAATGCAATTTAAACGTTTTAAACGTTCCAAATCTGTTTTATAGTACTTTTTAGAAGAATAGTTTTGAAGGGTCATGTATTTTTGAGTTGGCGAGGTAACAGTATAACAAGATGTTCAAGTGGCATTTCCCACTGGGATTTGATTGATCATTTGAATTCCTTTTCATTATCTTCAACCACCTTGTTTTTATTCTACAACAAACATATCAAGCATTTGACCTTGGCAGGAATCCAAACAGACAGATTGATTTTTGTCGGTTGAACATCAGTAGTTTGACAAGTTTTATACCATCTCTAATTTGCATCATGATTTTTTTTTGTTTTCAGCAAAAATGCTACCGATTGGCGATGAAAATCGAACGGTCATAAATCCAACAACCCGAATGCATTCGTACGTGTATTACATTCACGAATGTAACGATCTGCATTGCCATGGTGTACCAGACGTCGTATTTCACCATCCCCGATTTATAAATTTGCAAAGAGTGCCCTCCAATGCTCTCAGTTTGACTACATCGGCGACCATCTATTTTCTATTCTCTCGATATGCATGCGCACCGCGGATGTTTGATGCGCTTTCCGCGAATTTCGATTCGACTTTCGCTATCGCTCCCAGGGGTGGCATTGGATGCGGCGCAACGCGGTGCTAAATAATTTACCATTGGCTCGTCGGTAGCGCGATCATTAATTAACTTTATTAGGATTGAATGGTGGCGGCTATTGGCAATGCAGTACGCCCAGTCTCAGGTTGAACAAAAAGTTGATTTAATGTTGGCGATAATTACGCGTGGCATTTTAAGCTAATTGAGATTTTAATTGTAATTGATCCCTTGGTGGGCATTTATCAATTGTAGCAGCAAGAATCACATCATTATTTATTAGATTCGCTATTGAACTATTGATATATTTCGATGTGTTCAGGTTGATGGTGATCATCCATCCTGTTGAAAGTCATTTTATAAATTTGTAATTTTTAGGAGTAGCATTCAAGTAGTAGTAGTAGAAAATCGCTAGACAATAGTCATAAATTCCAGTAAATTGTTCACTTTGTACTGGCAATTTAATAGCCCTTAACTTGGGGCAATAACTTTACATAATGGTTACTCTTAAACTCCCTCTTAACCTCGCGATTATAATAATTTTTTTTTCCAAAAAGTCCATTATACAAGTGGAATAATCAGTAAGCCCAACATAAAACTAAGCACATTTTTCTTTCAAACTTTATCCTGCCTTGTCGCCTTCTATCTTATGCCCTTCGCTAAACTCCAGCATTTTATCGCATTTTCGCATTTCGTTTAGATTCCGATTAGGCCATAATCAAACCCTGCTGCTGCTTCCGTTCGATTCCAGTTGCCCAATGTCGCTCTGGCTTTCCCGTTCCTCACCGCGTTGGACTAAGTGATGTGCAATGAAAACGTGTACACGTGGAGCGCTGGCCGGAATGAGGACGTAGTTATCTAGTCACCCTGGCTGGCGGATTATGGGGAGGCTTATCGCACGCGTTGAAAAATTGCGAAACTCTACAACGCTGAGGCACGTGGTGAATTCGCGTCGAGCCTGTTTGGTATTCACGTTCGATACGTTATAGGAAATTTCATTCTGAATTCCTAACGAAAACCAAAAAAAAAGTTACCAATATGGAGCATATTGTGAACAGTAATTTTTTTTTAAATTTGGGTTCACTTTGTGTTCCTATATTAATTAACAACCTAATTTGTTTAATTCTTTTGTACCATAAAATTAAATCCTCCGGAGAAATTCCAATTTTGAATTGAAATCCTCCCACTTGTCCTACCTTTGTGATGATTTAGCCCTGGAACCATATCGAAGCACTCGCACTCAAAGAAGGCGAAGTCGAAGAGACGGATTTCATATTAATCTCAAGCTCTGCGTGGAGTGCTCTCTCCGCCGCGCCTCGCGGGTTGTTCACTGCTCGCTGGCGGCGGCGGTGCTCTTTGTGCGACGATGGAAAATTGTTTACTTACTTCATTAGTCTTGCGTGCGCCCGTATTAAAGCGCAGCGCCGTAAATTTCCTTGATTAAAACCCCTTCTGCCTCGTCATAACCGACATCGTAGCTCGTTAAGCTCTGGCTCAAGCTGCCGTCGGCTCGGCGCACTGCGCTCTTTAATTATTAATTTACAAATTGCGCACGTATTGAGCCTACAATTACCTCAAGTGCGCGCATAAATAATCATTTACATCATGAGGAATTAAAACCTCCAACAGATTCAATCACTTTGTGCTTTGATGTGATATTGTCAAAAAGCTTCATTAATCAAAGCCTTGTATTGTTGCAGGAAAATCTTATACCATGTTGGGCACACCAGAGAATGCCAACACACTGGGAATCATTCCTTGTGCAATCTCGTGGCTATTTCGAGGAATTAACGAGCAGAAACAGAAGACAGGAGCCAGATTTTCGGTTAGGGTGTCTGCCGTAGAGGTTTGTGGGCCAACGAATCAACTTCGAGACCTTCTGGCTGGACATTCTAATGGTGAGTTTTTGTGCATTTCCGTAAACTACGAGGACGGCTTGCGTGGCGACAAGGTTTACCACTCGGAATGTATCAACGTTTTTATCGCATTTCCTGATTCCGATGATAAAAACTCACAGCCAACTTGGGGAGACTAATAAATCTTAATTCAACCTCACGTTAATTCATTACCAACCAAGCAAACAAAGTTTGTTTAATTCATTAGTATATAGAGTGTTGTGAGCAACTTGTACAACTTTCCGGATTGAATCTATTAGGATGTAATGCTGACGAGTTTTAATGGTGACTAGCCTTTGAATCAGTGATATATCTGCACTAAATCGTAATCATACTAATGACAGCGTCTATATGTGTTTTAATTCAAAGACCAATAAATTCTCAGATTAGAGTTTCCTATATCCTCGTGATAACGCCGCACCGGCGTATTTGTCATGTAAATATGGAATTTATTAGTTTTCATTAATCTACGTTCTGCGCAGCATGGAATCTAATACGTTATCGACACTCAGCATTAGTTTATTACCTCCTCATCTTCACGAAGTGGTGAATATATGGTTTCCGGCTCTGTGTGCAGATTGAGATTTCACTTAATTACGGAACAGAAAACTTGACAAATCTACTTAATCGTTTGCCCGACAATGCGATAAAGATTATTTGGTCTCCCCTCGCTTAGCATTGCGTCCTTCTGCACGAAGGACCCATGGAAGAAGAAAAATCCACACGTTACTACATTTTGAATAAATAATATGTAATGTTGAGTAGAGCGCGAAATCCTGACGTGCCTACGAGGGCGAAGAAGGTGGTGGTCGCGCAGAAGGGTCTTTGACTTTGATGGATGAAAACCCTACGTCGATCTGAAGTCTCATTGATCATATTTTACCTTTTGTTTTGTTTGCGTCCCTTTGTTTTACACTAGATGCATAACACGTGCGCATTTCATACTTCAAGTTGAAATATTCAAAGCGCGCTGGAGTAATAAAAATATCGTATGCGAGTACGAATTTTAATTTACAATCATCTAGGAGTTATAACAAGTCGCGTTGAGGCATTACTGCACTACTGGCTGCAGCTTGGCATGAATAAAGCATTCAAGCCGGGTTGAAAATCAAGGAAATGTTGGAATGTTAGAGCGTTATTAATACCAGAATGGTGCCTAGTTCTATGCGCCACGTTCTTGGCGTCTTATCGAATTTGCAAGTTCGTAGAAGCGTGTGGCAAGCGCTGCAATAAAACACATCTGCCGCAAAACGACATCCACTTTTAATATCATTTCTGCCATTCCCCTATGTTAGGACACCTTGTAAAGACGCCCATGACCGGATGGTACACTATCGCAACGCTGAGGCTTTAATTTCGAAAGAATAAACTTCCAACATCGAGTTCTCTACACTTATTGCGGTCGTTACGACGATGGCATGTAGTTGATCGTGATTACATGCTGCGTGCAACAGTCACTTCAGGTTTTATTAATTAAAGTTTTTAAACTACGCTTTGTTTTAGATCATTAAATTTTTTCGTAGAAAATGAGACTTCTGTATTCTTCATTCTTTGTGGGAAAGGTAAAGCGATATCGCATTTGTATTTATTATTCTTTTTTTAGATTCTGAGCAATCCCCAGGAGTATATCTACGCGACGATCCACTCTTCGGGAACCAACCGCCGCACTGTGAACTGCGGGTGCCTACTGCTGAAAAGGCGGCGCACTACTTGGACGCCGCGGTCGAGTGCCGCGCCCCACGACGTGAAGACGCGCCGCATGATTCTCACCTGCTTTTCACTCTTCACGTCTACCAGTACTCGGTAGCAGGCAAAGGAGGCGGTAAGTTTCACAGACACATCCGAACCCTAAGTACACCAACACATCCTGCTCCAGTGATATCTTCATCTCATCGTAATTGGTTGGAAATTTAAAATTTATGTTAATTGGATTTCTTATCTTTCGGTACGTACCTAAAAAAGACGCGTCCCGTTTATGCGTCCATGCAAAATGGCTCATTCCTCCACTGGGGGGAGACTTTTATCCTTATCCAGCTCCTGTATGTTGCGTGGGACTTCCTTGAAAGTATAATATTTGAAAAATTTGTTTCAGTGGCCGGAGGCAGAAGTCGGCTGCACTTAATCGACCTGGGCAATTCCGAGCGCGGTAAAGCAAGCGGTGGCATCCCGCTCTCTGGGCTAGGGAACATCTTGTTGGCGATATTCAATGGACAGAAACATCTGCCCTACAAGGAGCATAAACTGACACACTTGCTAAAGGACTGCCTCAGTTCATTGACTTGCCATGCTGCTATGATTGCACACGTGTCTCCGTACGCGCAGAATTACAATGACACATTGACCACTGTGCAATTAGCATCACGTATTCATCGAATGCGACGTCGACGAATTAAATTCGTTAACGCTGCAACTGGAAATGGTTCTGGGGGAAGTTCGGGCGAAGAGGCCACACGTACAACAGGCACTGGCACAAGTTCCGAACCTGACCCATCTAGTAGTGACCTTTCAGCAGACACTGTAATCTATGTGGGTCCAGCCGATGATGCTACTGATGGTGAACACCCACCTGTTTATATCCCAAGTTTAAATTCTGGTGACAACAGGTGTGTTATGAGCAAAGCGTTACGAGGTTCCTCAGCTGAACAACGACCGAAAACCAAAGAAGATAAGACTCCTACCCACCGGCTCAGTCCTAAAGTAGCGGGTCAAAATAGTTCTTCTATTGCAAAGACATCTCCTGCTCATGCTAACAACACACCCAAGGCATCACCAGCACGTCAAGTTGCAAAGAAACAAGTACAAGATGCAGCTAAACATCCATCCAATGGTGCTAGTGACGAACAATGGATTGATGGACCTAGGATATCGAAGTCGAAGGTTGCGGAAGCAAGGCATTTTATGAAAGAACAACAACATGTTAAAAAGCGGGAGACATGGATTGATGGACCTATGCAAGCGGAACCTGCACAGGGATATGGATACATGGATAGTCACAAAAAGAATATGATAAGGAAATGGGTTGAACATCAAACATCACAAATTGTACAAAAGGGAAAACAAGAAAAGATTGAGAAACCAACAAGTCGAACAAAGGAATTGACGCAATTCAAGACTTATGATGAAAGAGAAGAGGTTGTAAAACCACCTTTGGATACTTCAAGGAAACAAGAAGTGGTTGAGGAAGGAGTGATCCGCACAGGCCTCAAGTTATGTAAAACGTCAGCTGGTATGATACCTGAATGTAGAACTCCAGAAGATATGAGAGATGAAGAAGAAGATGAGGAAGAACCAGAACTCCCTCCTGCGCTTCCATTAATTAAGCCTTTGAGTTCTCGTGAAGTGAGTTTGGAAAGTCTTGACCAACTCTTGAAAGAAAGACAGATTTATAATGCGGAGTATAATAATCTTCAACAGCAAACCTTTGAAGACCAGAATGGTTGTCAAAATGGGAGTGAAGACGAAGAGGATGAAGACGAAGTACTCGAAATTGTTGAAGTTGAAGAACCTTTGGAACCAGTCCCCATGCAAGACTGCTGTTTGCAGGTTACAGAAGAAGATATTGCCTTCTGTATGGGATTCTCTGAAAATCCATTGCCTGAAGTGGACCAAGAAAATCCTCTGGACCATCCTCTCAGAATACTTAGTCAAGAAAATCTTACAGTAGTCAGTACATTTACAGATTCAATGTCCGTTTACACGGATCTCGAACGAATACTCCCGCGACACAAATATGACCATAAGTATGGTTTCTACCACGATGATTACGAGGATCCTGATAATCCTAAATACGATGAACAATCCCAAAAGAAATTCGACCAACTTGCTCGCCTTCATGAACTTTACTCCAATCGATTAGCAAAAGCCAACGTAGCTAATTCCGAAACGTTCCAAAAACAACAGAGGCATAAAGTGATGTCGCGTTGCGAGTCACTCACTCTAACAGACATGTTGTATGGTGTCACAGGGGGGCACAATGGAATTAATGACAACAGCAGCATCTATAGCGAACCCGCGTACATCCCAGATGAAGAGAAATTTTGTCACAATTGTCAGGTGAGCATTGCTCGGCCTGCAACATCGCAAAATTGGTACATGGACCCTCATATTTCTGCTAGTACTACAGAGTTGTCAAAAAACGATGGGACGCGACCGATCAGCGGTCGCTTTCAAAGATATTGCCACAAAACAAACCACAAAGAAACAAATTTAGCTTATTTAAGACATCCCGATGGCGCTTCTAATCCAAATCTACAGGAGGGCCTTGAACGCGCTACAAATTCAATAAATTCAATACCTCAACCCATCACCAAGGAACCTAATTTCACGTTACCTTTGCCAAGCACTACCGAACTACGTATACTCAACATGGAGACAGGATTAACCGGAATTAAAATAAAAGCTGAGGGATATGATAGTGGCCATGATTCCACACCACGTACGTCCAAGCACAGTCCAGCTGCTATTTCAAGAAAAGCTGAAAGTGGGTATGATAGCGTTATCAGAGACAGCGAGAGTTCCAGTATTGATTCAGATACCAGTCGCGCATCGCATCGGAACCGGAAGTGTAAGCACAAACACGAAAAGTCTTTTTGCTCGTGGTTCTTGAATCCGTTTACCTGCAAATACATCGAAGAGCCGCCTGAAACGCATTTTTAACCCAAATTTTAATAACAGGCGCAAACTAACTACGAAAGGTACTTCCTGCGGATGATTTAATTTTTCTACGCTGGGATTTTAATATCCAATAACTGTGAAATGATAGCTTCAGAAACATTCAAACGAATCAGACTCATTCAATCCGCCGTTCAATGATCATATCAAAGCGATAAACAGGGTTGATAAGGCATATTTTAAACAGGCATGTAGATTTTTTACACGCTTGATGAGCAAACCAACCTTACGGTAAGGAATTTCTAAAGGAGAGCATGAACGCATTTCGACCAGTCTTATAACTTGTACATTTGTAAATATAACAAAAGATTACCCACCACGATTTTTTTACGAAATACACTACGAAAACGATGCGTTTCAGTCATTTGTACTCTAACTGAATTAACATTGAACGCATGTTTATAAGAGGTAGAGGAACGCCGTGAAAAGTCTAGGAAGCCAGGTTGGGAAATGAAACTCAATATCCGTCTGGGATCAATAAATTATTGTATTTCTACATGGAAGTATGAGGAACGAATGATATTCTTGCCAAACTTTTTTAAATGATACCAAGACTGCTTGTCAATTTTTTGATGATCTCATTATCGATATCACACAAGATATTCTATTGTATATTCCTTCGAATTGGTTGCCGATGATGTTTTCTTCTTCTTCGCGAGTACGCTCAGAGAATCTTTCCGCGCACGATCATCGACAAATTGCATTTATCTCACTTGATATGGAAATGACGAATATATGAATATATTATTATATTATCAATTGTAAGAGATTTTCTTTGTGATATAAAATGGTTTACTATTCATAAACTGCCTATATTGTATGTTAGAATATTTGTTCATAACTTTTGGATTATTGAAAAGCGACGCAAAGATAAACCATGATAATCATGTAATTAGTGTATATTTAATGTATTTATTTCTATTTTATACTGTTATCGAGACGCAATCGTTTTTCTTTTTGTACCATAGCTGTTAGAGGATGATTAATCTCTACTTGCAAGTTGTACTTGGTTCATTTTTGACTAAAAAATCAAGATATAAAAAAGTTGTTTTTCTGGAAACCCACATCGTTGCTGTACAACCTAGGGCTAAATTATTAACTTTGGATGCCCACATTATACCGGCTCATTAATTTTATATAAAAATTATACACTACATGCTGTCATTTCAAAATTGCTCTTTGATGTCTCAATTTGCCTTACAAATATGAAGTGTTCTTTATTTCAAAGCATTGTGCTTCAAAAAGGCAATTAATTTAAACACTAATGCCCATATGGTATTCCACACATGTACAAATATAATGACTCTCTGGTGAACACATGTTGCTGGTGGTCTTCAGCAAATCGCATAAATATCACATGCATTTTGGCCCTTCCTGGTACCCAGGCGGTCCCGCCTTTGTGCCATTTTGCCGTCACCATAAACGACTTGTGCCCGCACATAATCATCACTTTCAATGAAACGAAGCGATGTTCCAACAGGCATCCGATTCAAGTGTCTCAACCAATTCGAGTCGGTGGAAGGATGCCTCTATGGTCATCTCAGAGCGTTCGGCTATAAAACCACCAACGCCTGCAACCATCCCGCGATTCAATAAGTGGTCGCGTATAAATAAACAACGCTCGCGATACGACGTGAGCCACTCGATGAACTGTGAACTTATTTGACCAATGATAAGGTACCAATCGAGCGCAGTCATTCGGTAGCTTCTCGGAAGCGCCTCACTTAGTGCACGTATATATATCTCAACTTGCAGACAGTAATTTACGGTGCAAGTGTATCACGGAAACAAGGTGCCAATGCCCACCTCGGCGTGGTGTCTACTTGTAATATGTGTGGGGTTGGCTGCTGCCATCCCCCGCAATCTCCTCTACGATGTCAAGCTCAGCAAAAGTCTTCCTCGAGGAGATGATATCTCCACCACGGCGATCAACTTGAAGATCCCAATCATGTTCTATGGCACACCTTATCAAACTCTTTATGTAAGTTAGCTACATTTAAATAGCCTTGACAAATAAGCGTAGCTGAAGCAGGAAATGATCAAATTACATGTTGACTTGGTGTATAGATAAACAATGAAGAATTGAAACTTATGTTAAAAGGTCATGCCCTATTTTAAACAAACGCTAGCTTTCAATACGGTTATTGATCCTCAAATACACATCAATCTACATGAATAGAATGCTGATATTTACATTAAAATTATATTTTTGTGCGGCAATATGTAAAGTATGAATCAGATTCATAATGCATTGTTGAGGAGATTTACACACTTCTATTTTTATCAGAACATCATTTGAATGTTTACCAAAAAGATATTAAATTAATCATAGTATGCTGTTGATACTTGCAGATAAATACAAATGGGATTATTTCTTTTAATACGGACATACCAATTTTCTTCAACATAGAATTCCCACTTGATTATCCAATTATAGCGCCACTTTATTCCAATGTTGATACAACCGGAAGCGGTGAGATTTACTACTTTGAAAGCGCAGATCGTAATTACCTAGATCGTGCAGATATTACAATCTGGGAAGCATTTCCAGAATCTGCTGACTTTAGAACAAAGAGCGTCTTTATTGTCACATGGTTAGATGTTGGATACCATAAAAATGGCACTGATAAATTAAACACGTTCCAACTGGCAATCTATTCCGATGGGCACGAATCTTTTGTTGAATTCCTCTACGTCGATAATGGAATTCAGTGGATACAGAGCGTTGAAGAACCTGGTGCAAGACCAGACGCTAGGGCTCAAGCAGGCTTTACATCAATGGATGGTAGATTCTACAATCTACCAGGTTCTGGGTCAGACCAGGTTGTTTACTTGGATAGAAGATCCAATATGGATTTGCCTGGACAATGGTTATTTAGAGTTGGAGATGTTGGAGCTGACGCCGGCATTGAACTTCCTGGAGCGCACAATTCTAAATCAGTTGAGAATTTGGAACCAACTACCTGTGCCACTGCAGAAACGTATTGTCATATGCAGGCGAAATGTATTGATTACGAAAAGGGATTTTGTTGTCACTGTAAAAAGGGATACTACGGTAATGGCAGAACCTGTATCAAGAAAGATATCCCATTAAGGGTAAATGGTAAAGTGAACCTAAAAATAAATGATGAGGAAGTAGATAATTTAGATCTACAGTCTTATGTTGTCATGACGGATGCTCGGGCCTACACCGCCATGTCCAAGGTTCCTAAACCAATTGGTGCTGATATTCAAGCCGTTCAGGTTATGGGTGCCACTGTTGCATTCCTCTTTGCAAAACCTATTGGAGAATCTCTAAACGGTTTCCAATTAACTGGGGGCATTTTTAATCATACGGCTACAATTGAATTTCCAAATACAGACCAAAAAGTTACCATCAGGCAGAAGTATCTTGGATTGGATGCATTTGGACAGTTGAAACTCGAATCAGATATAGCAGGAGAATTGCCGGCATTGCCTGAAGACGTCCAGGTGTCAATTGAAGAATACCAGGAACAGTACACTATTACTGCACCTGGTATTATTCAAAGTTTATCTTCCCATAAATATAGCTATGAACACCTGGGAGAGGAAATTGAAGTACCTTATAAGGTGACTCAGAATTTCATCTATGAATACTGTCTGGCGAAAACAACACCAGTTGGAACAACATGGAAACTTCGGGTTGGGAAAAATTTCATTGGGTATGAAGCCCGTGAGCAGATTGTGAGATTTGGAATGAGTAACAAGATTGGCCCGCTTGGAGGTATTTGTATTAAGTTTCAATTGATCACTTATTAACGTGGAAATGTTTCAGATATTGATCCGTGCGAAAATGGGCGGAAAACCTGTGTTCCTCATAGTTCCTGCGTTGTAGATGATGATGCTTTTTATTGCGTCTGCAATCCAGGCTACCAAACTCTCTACGTTAACAATGAGGAGATCTGTGAGGATATTAACGAGTGCACCTACGGCATTCACGATTGCGATTACAACGCACAATGTACCAACAGTGAAGGTGCCTTTATGTGTAGCTGTAATCCTGGCTTTGAAGGCAACGGCCGTGTTTGTGAACAAGCGCATAGTTGCATAGGTGTCCAATGCAACAACAATGCAGAATGTGTAGAAGAAAGAGGTCTAGCAAGATGTCAATGCCTTGCTGGATTCCATGGCAATGGTTATACATGCGCACCTATTATCTCGCAGAGTTGCCACATAGCAAACAACTGTTCACCATTTGGATACTGTGGAATTGATCCTGAAAACAATATTTACTCTTGTCATTGTTTACCACAGTATGAAGGTGATGGATATGAATGCACTGCAAGACCAACTGAACCACCAGTAATTACCGAACCACCGGAAACGGAACTACCTACTACAACCATTCCTGCTGACTATATCACAGAGCACTGCTTCAATTCAACATGTTGGTGTCCCAATGGATATATTAAAGATGAGCAGACTGGATTATGCGCCCCGCAGTTGGACAAGCAGAAAAAAGATGCACAATCAGGTGTGTTGTCTACTCCAGAAGTGGAATGTTATAATAACACGTTATGTTTCTGTTCATTCGGTTTTAAGTTACAAGACCAGTCATGTATCCCTATTAAACAATTACTAACAATGGGGGTAATGGGGCCACAACGTAGGTGTGAATATATCATAGGATGTATTTAGTAATGGTTTATCAAAATTTTCAGATTCTTGTAACACTTTAAACAACTGCGATCGCTTTGCAAAATGTGCATTCACAAAAACTGGGTACTATGAATGCATTTGTAATTCCGGCTTTACTGGAGATGGATACAACTGTACTGTTGTCGAAGAAAGCTGCAATAGTGAAGATATTTGCGACATTAACGCAAGTTGCATATATGATAAATATTTTGATAGGCAAGTGTGCAAATGCAGAGATGGATACCAAGGAAACGGATTAACTTGCTACACAATTCGTAGGTTCCCTCATACTGATCTTAAGAAATATTATTAATTTGCCTACTATTTTAAGCTCGCTGCAAAACCGATTATGATTGCTACGACAATGAAGAATGTCGCTTCTCTACTAATGTTGATGAGTACGACTGTATATGCAAAACAGGATACACCAAAGATTCCCAAGACCAATGCGTGAGAGCAGAAGGTCTTTGTGGAGGTGCTCGCTGCGTGGATAATGCAGAGTGTTCCTATGATGATATTGAAAAGGTAAATTATTGCCAGTGTAAGTATGGATTTGATGGCGATGGTATTACAAGCTGCACCCGACGTCCTGTCACCTGCGACATTGAGAATAACTGTGGTTTGCATGCCACCTGTGAATACCTGGCTGGCACATATAAATGCAAGTGCGATGAAGGTTTCGTCGGAGATGGTATCGTCTGCTACATCGAGCAAACATGCCACGTTGATCCAAGTCTATGTGATAAAAACGCTAGATGTATCACGAACGCTAAACGTAAATACTCCTGTGAATGCAATCCAGGCTTTGATGGAAATGGGACAGTTTGCTATGAGCGCCTTCGACATGAAGGCAACTTCCTTGTAGTGAACCAAGGTATAGCAACATTGAAAATGTCCTATGATCCGAACAAAGGCAAGGGTAAACCTATCCACATGCGCTTTACGCAATTGGCAGTTGGCTTAGATGTGGACTGTGTTAATGGAAGAATTTATTGGACTGACGTCACCCAACATGCAATAAGAAGTGTTAACTATAACGGCGGAGAGAAGGCAGACTTTATTACACGAAATGTAGGATCACCCGAGGGCTTAGCAATGGATTGGATCTCCCGTAATTTATACTGGACTGATTCTAAGAAAGATACAATTGAAGTTGCCAATGTGGAAACAAACTTAAGAAAAGTTTTGATTGATACCAACTTGGTCAATCCAAGAGGAATCGCAGTGCATCCTCAGCGGGGCAAAATATTCTGGAGTGACTGGGATCGAGCCGATCCTAAAATTGAGTGGGCGAATCAAGATGGTACTGGGAGAGAGATATTCTTAAAGACCAAGGAATTTGTAGAATTACCAAATTCCTTAACCATTGATTATGTTAACGAACAACTTTGTTATGCGGATGCTGGCGTAAAAAAAATTATCTGTGTTGACATAGATAATAGAACGCCACATATAATTGCGGCTAATTGTACCTATCCATTTGGGATTGCTGTAACATCTGAGAATATTTACTGGTCCGATTGGACAACGTAAGAAAACAGGTTATTAACAGAGTTTTTCCCGGCAATTAAATATATTTGACATTTACAGGAAGAAAATTGAACGCGTAGACCGTGTTTCCCTCAAACGTCTACCAGCGCTATCAATACCTATTGTGGGAGCAGGTAACAAGCTATTTGAATTGGTATCAGTGCCAGATGATTGTCCAAATTTGACAAATGTGTGCTACTATTATAAGGACCAATGTATGCCAAACCATATTTGTCTGCCTGATGGTAAAAATAGTCGTAGCTGCGTTTGTGCAGACAAAATCGATTCAAATCAGTCAGCTTCAGTGTGTGAACCATCTAATACTATATAATGAAGTATATAAAAATCTTATATTTTATATTTAAGTGCAATAGTTATAAATTTTACATAAATTTAGATTTTGCTACAAATTAAAGTGATAATTTGATCATGTAATTTGTATCCAACTCACATTTGCACCAGATGCACATGACTTTGAGTCTTAAGATCAATCATTGTCTTCTGTGGCTGTTGTCTCACTGTAAAACAAAGAAACAGAATAAACAGTACAAACATATACTACTAATCAAAATTAAGCATAATAATTTATTATTTTATAAAAACATACAAATTTGATGCCAGCATGATAAATAGCAGCACAGGATTAATACAGTTGTCCATTTAGTAATGCCTAATGGTAGTATTTAGAAGATAACATGCAAGATTTACTTGTTTTTATCCCCATCTGCATTTTCTGTTGGAGGTGAACTCTGTGGGCTGGCATCAAATGAACCCTTGTGCTTTAAGAGATAATTGGCCAAAGCAGGAATTGGATCTTGAGGCCTTTCCTTGGCCAAGTATGATAAGCCTTGTAACAGAATTGGAACAACAGTTTGATCCAGATATTGCCTTGTCGGAAGTGTTGACAAATCAACCCTGGACTTCTTCATGGATATGTCTTCCTTTTTTAATTCAATCTTATCCATTATTGCCTATCTCTAAAATATAAAACCCAAATTGTTACAATTCAAAACACTTAAAATGTATTGTAATAACTCTCACCTAAATTTAATGAACTTAAGATGTTATTATGGTTATGAATACAACGTTGTACGCCAGGAATGGCAAAAAATATAACAAATGTAAGTAGACACAAGTATTATGGTTTAAACGTTTCAAGTAATTAATTAACTGTTGCTATCGTCAAATCACTCCACAAATAATAACAATGTAGAAATAGGTAAAAATACGATAAAAATGATGTGATCGCAAGGTTTTGTAAAATTTCTTTGAAGTTTATGTTATTACAGTGTAGCCAACGTAACCACATACGGCATTCGTTGCTAAGTGATTTAAAAACAAAATTTATTCTTAACGTAATACCAGCCTACTTAGATACAAACTAAATAATATTTATTATATTTCATATTTCATATTAATTGTTTATTTGCGATATAATGCCTATTGAGTGTTATTTTAAAGTTTAGTGCGATTGGTGTGTTTTGATTCAAATGTTGTCTACATCTAGTAACCTAGCAAACCATTTTCAATGACAACAAACAGCAGCTTACTCCGGCCTGCTATAAGTTGATTATTTTCGCGTTTTCTACAAACTTATAGTGTAAACTTGATTAACAAGTATCTTTTATCAGTAAGCTTTTGTGAAGTGTGTTTGTAAACTCTCCTCTCATGGGTCCAGCATGAAAGTGACAATCAAAAGTAAGATTTTATTCATTGTTTCTTCAAACCTACATTTTGTTTATACCAGGGAATTGTTGCAGATTGGACTGGTGTTGCTACTTGGAAATGGGTAGCAAACGACGATAGTTGTGGTATATGTCGAATGCCATTTGATGCTTGCTGTTCAGATTGCAAACTTCCTGGTGATGACTGTCCACTGGTCTGGGGTCAATGCTCACATTGTTTTCATATGCACTGCATTGTAAAGTGGTTGCAATCACAGCAAGTTAATCAGCATTGTCCCATGTGTCGCCAGGAATGGAAATTCAACAATAAGTAGTTATATAAAGTATGTTTTTACCATTCTAGTTGTTATACTGAAAAGGCTAATAGATTGATAATGCTGTAATTATTTCTATAATCTTGGGTTTGAGCATCTCTTAATAATATTTGTTAGAGTAGTTGTTAAATTATAGACATAGCTTAATACAATGTTCTGTTACTTCAGTATAAATATTGGAAGGTGAGTTTAGTAGTTCACTGCACGTTGGCTGGCGAGACGGCAGGTCGCGGGTTCAAAACCTGCCAACACCTCGGTTGGGAGCGTTGCAACTAGAACCAAAGAGCGGTTTGCATTCCATCGAACAAACGGTGGTGGGATGTCAAGTACGGTGTCGGTCTATGATCGGCATGGGTAACAGTACGCTGATACTCCAAGAAACTACACCCGGCATTCGGATATAAAAAGTAATAAGGATAATGATTAATCAGATTTGCTTGTGTTGTTTCTAGTTCAATTGACATCTATCTGGTGATGTTTTTATTCCTCAATGTTAAAGAAGCTATATGCTTTAACCACTGCATTAATCATCACCAGAATGTCTGGAGATCTGATTAACTGCTGACATTTGCTCATTTCTCCAGGGGTGCGTATTATAATGTGGACATTATATGGTTAAACAATTGAGCAATTACGGAATTTAATTCATGTCCAAACAACAACATACAGTTCTAACATTTCAAGTTACATCCACATGAATCTGTCAATTAATTGACTAATGCGCTGGTAGCTTCATTTTTTGAATTCACCTTTCGCATGTAGATGAAGCAATAATTTAGCAAAGTTAAGAAAGTCTTGAACTGTAATTTGATGATTATGCTGTTGGGTTTGATACCAACGTATTGTTGTTAATGCGGCATTTGTGCAAGAGTTGTGGGAATATTTCCTTCCTATAACAATCGACGTAAAGATCTAGCAGCGTAACTAGTGACTAGTTGCCAATTGACTTGCGTTCGCTATGCGGTTGTGGAGTATCAACTTTTCGCATTCATTTCGAATTTCTCGTTGTCATGCCCTCTCCTATTAACAAGTTCCGAGCGCACCAGATTCTACGGACATTGGTTATGCAGTTTTTTATTAACTATTAGAAATGTTCTGCATTTGAGAGTCATTCCCCTATAGCGTTAATTATATCTGACATCTGTCGTTGGACTTTTTTCTGCACAATCTTGTTCTAGCTATATCGAGTGGAGTTTATTAGAGTACAAACAGTTAGCATTAGTTAACTCACGCTAGTAAAACGTCTAATAGATATAGAACACAGAAGTCTCTAATCCATACGTAATTGATACGTAATTAGAGTGTAATTTCACATTTATATTTGCTACTTTTTTCTCTTTGCAGAATGAATTGCTGCTCTATTCAATTCGTCTTGTATTACAGTGTTGTCGATGATCACGGCTACATAGAATATGTTCAACAATAAATTCCACTTTTCTCATTAAGGAAAATCGAAAAGTCAGCGTTTTTCTATTCCCAGTCGCACTCTCACACTCGATGCAAATGCGCTCACGTGTTTTCATTCCGCGACTCTTTTGATGCACGTCGCGGTGCACGTTGTCCCGAAGAACGTACACGCATGTAAATTCTAATTAAACGCGCGCGCTCGTTGAGCATGTCGTATCTATTTCAAGCGCTGAAGTAAACATCATACGAGGTCCACAATGATAGGTATAAAGTGTAACCTTTTCAAAGTCACGTAGATATACGGACAACGAGCTTACGGCTTGCTCTTGCACTCTCCTGAATTTACTTAGTGATTACACAGTGTGTTAATGTTAAATTACATCTGGAAGTTGTCAGAGACAACCTGTCCAATTTACTTAGTACGTGCACGAAAATAATGAGTTTTTTTGCTTTGATTTTTGTGAATTGACGTTCAATTTCTAGGAAATTTATGAATTTGTTTGCTTTTTGATGGGCATATCTAGGATAGATTGAAGTTACCTAATTGTTTAGTTTTGGACAGAATTGTTTAGTTAGTTTCGAGAGTATTTGGTATATCGAAGTGTTTCTATTACCCCTATCGCACAAGGTGCAAAGACAAATGAAACATAAACTGGAGATTCATTGTATATATTTTATGTCTGCATTGTGGGCGGTAATTATTTTATTCGCCTCCACCAACGCAATGCAAATAGAAAATTAATTATCCTTTCAGTTTATATTCTATAATCTGCAGATTCATTAATCTTTGCACTTGCCAACGCTCGATAAGGAAAATAAGCCTCGAGACGCGTGCTGATTTATTCACACTTTGAAAACACTTATGCATTGCATAACAATTCCTTTTTCTTACCTTTCCTTTTCGCCCATAATTTCAGCGCGTTTAGCCTTTGCCAACGTGTTAAATGTATAAGCACTGTTGTTGCAGTGCAAGCTAAGTCCCACTGAATGGAAAATGTATACATATTATGGCTAGATTCACTCCACATCTAAGCATTTGCACTCTATGAATACGTATCCATTGCGTTGATCATAATATCGCTTTACAAGTTAACAATATTCACATTTCTGCTGTTGGTTGCAAATCTGCGCGTGGTTGGTTGCGTTGGATCGTGACCGATCTGACATTCTGGAAAACGGGTATGTTCTAAGAGCAAATTATTCTAAATCTCGAAACGCTGCGTTATAAACGATCGCGAAACTTTTCAAAGGCGAACACTGCGAAAATGCCTATTTTCTTCTCAGTGCATGAACCCACGATTCAACAAGTTGTTACAAATCCGACAACTCGGCACAAGTAAATTTTACTCTTGTGTTGTTAGTACTCTATAGTTATGTAAATGCGGGTAGATTTCGTCCTACACGGGCGAGTATTAGAAGAAAAATTAAGAAAATGGTAACGATTCAATCGAAAGGCCGTATCGATCTTTACAATGCAGCACATAATTAGACCCCTATGCAAATCGGAAAAGACGCTATAATTCGAAGTGTTGTTCGTTTCGCTCATATTTATGCTTCATAATGTAAAAATGTTTATGCATGGATTTATGTCGTTTATACTCCCGTTATGAATTTTACTTGCTCGCAAATGCGCTGCTTATCGTCATGGGACATGTACCAACAGGTGTCCGCATTTTTCCGTTTTATTGCTTTCGCTTGCTTGCTTCACTAAATATAAAGGTACAAATTAAATAATAAGTGTGCATTGCTCATTATTTAAGTGAACGATTACGGAACAAGTCGAGTATTTATAGGAACCTAAATTATGCAGCAAATCGTATGTTGACAAGACCATTCTTTCCTAATTGACGGGACTTGCGCAGTTTTTCCAAATTTCGATGATTGGTCTTATAAAAATTTTTAAAAATACGGAAATGAAACTTGGAGTGCTTAGCTCTGCTTGAATTGTCATTTGTTCATTGTGTATTGGAATACTCAACTCAAAGTGGTAAAAAATGTGTCAATATATTGTCTCGCAAAATTAATAAGTGCGTCAAATATTCAACCTTATGTTTCTGCATAAAATTGTAGCTATTAGCCACGTCATGTAATTTATCATGTGTTTTCAAATTGCAAAGCACAAGTATACATAATGACATTTTCAAGTTATTAATAATTCCAATTTGTATCTTTATTTACAAAACTGCGATTGTTATTAATGCGATTTACTGTTTATGTACATTACTAACATTTACATTTATTACAAATGAACTTACAATCTGTAAGACAGATTTGCAACATTCACGGATCCCTGTGATTTGCGGCTGATTAAAGTTAATTTTACGCAACACAAGTTTTCGTGTTTTGCACCATCATAAACATTGTAATTTCGTATGGCTTGGGTTTCGTACATCTTTCTTACAACATTTCTAAAATCAGCCTGCCAAAGTTAACCTCGAGGCCTTAGTGCTCAACACTTACGCTATTTCATTTTTGTTGCAAACCAGCGACACTAGTGCAACAAATTTCAACAAACCTGTCGTAATTCTTGGGAAACAAAGCGTGCAGCACTAAATGTTAAACGATTACATATGTAATTAGAATTGTAGTTTTCAGGTAGTTTTTTCTTGTTTGCTTTGCTATGGCAGCCACAAATGCGATATTTACGCTACGGTATTCTCTAATTCATTTAATTTGTGAAACCCAAGACTGTAAGCAACCAGCATGCGTTACGGGCTTGTACTTTGACGAATAAAAGAGAAATGCGACAGTTTTGTTAGTAGCTTGCTACTGTCCAGTGGTTTCTTGTTTTATGGGATTTAATAAGAAGTCGTTCCAGATTGAAAACGAATCGCTCGATATGGACGGAAATTATGATTAAACGCTTGACTACAACTGGAAAACACCACCTTGCAGCTACTAGCTTCAGTGTTTAAGCTTAAGTTGTGAAGCTTAGAAGAACGTTGATGCGAAATTGCGTATTCTTGCCAATAAACCACAGCAGCGGATGTGATTGAAAGTACTTGATGGTGCATGCAGCAGCACTTCTTGTGAAACTGTCAGGGCAAAAATCCGTAGGACTTTCAAGTTGAAAAGCATCAAATCAATTTGAACACAGATTAAATTAACTTTCAATTGACAACAATGAAGCGCGCTGTAAAAAGATGTGTAGTAGACTTTAATCGTATGTATGATTTGGACTTTTGAAATTACAAATCTTCGTTATGAATTATTTTTAACATTTAATGTAGACACTCTGTGAATTAAATCTATGCAAAACATGATTAAATTTAATGCATTCTCGATAAGCGTATGAAAATTGGCTGGATTTTTTTAAGTGCATCTGCTAGCTCGTTTTCCACGATCCACTGCATCCAATAATAACAACGATTAAGTTTAGTTGGTTGTGGATTGTTTGGATGATTGTCGTTTATTTTGCTTTTCGTATGTATGCAGCACGTGTCAACAGCTGCTGTACACCCAAATTCGTTCGGCCTTCAGACTTCCAAAGAAAAAAAAAGGCATGCACTACTAGCAGCTTGTTATATAGTAAACTGAAGCGTCCACCCGGTGGCAAAGGAGCATCTGTACGTGCCAGAAAGTACCAAAGGTCCAAAAGTTTACGACCCAGCAGCACATGGTGGGTCATGTTAAGTTACCTTTGCTTTAGTAGCGTTGTGGACTTGAGTCATGCCTGGTGGGGATACCTAGGTAGCTAGCGCGGTAACGAACTACTCGTAGTACAGTATCATCTGTTTAGTAACTGTTGCCTCGCGCTTGGAAATTTAGTTAGCTGGTTCTCCTCGCGCGGTGCGAACGTTTTGTGTTGTGCGCTCGCGTGTGATTCATCAGATAGCTATTATTTACTTGATGTGACTCAAGTCTAGTGCGCCATTGATTCGATGAGTATGATTACCACGATGCGCGCGAACAACACTAAAGTGACAAAACCTCCACCGCCCGTCCCTCCGCGGCCCAGCAAGAACGTTGTTGCTGAAGCGCTGGCAAAGTCCCGGAAATCAGACTCCAGTACTGCTAATTATAACGTCGTCAATGGTCACGTTGGCGCACCACCCGTGGTGAAGTCGCAGTCGTATTCTGCTATTTATAAGCTTAATAACGCTCCGAAAATAGACAATGGGGTGGCCGCTGAGGAACCCCCCAAGCCGGCAACGCGCACCTTAATCTACCAATCATCCAATATCAAACACCAACCGCTGCCGGCGCCCCAGCCGCTGCGCAATCGGGTGTCCTCCGTAGAGGAGATTAGAGTCAATGTGAATAGGAAGGAATCAATCAAACGCGATGGTTGGCCAGTGACGAAAACAAGCAGCTTTAAATCTAAGCCGCCTGAAGTCATCCTGTTGCCGGTACCACGTACCAAGCTGGAAGATAGGGACTCCAGTTTGGAGTCGCTCGGCGACTCGGAGCCCATCTCCAGATCTAACAGCTTCAAAACGGATGCTAATAATAGTTCAGATTCGGTGATTAGCGAAGATGAGGGCAATTGGAATAATGACACGAATGATAGAAATCACGTAAATACTCTAATTGACGAGATGTTCGCAAGCGTGTTGGATCTGCCTGATAAACCAGAACCAGTCGCTGCGGCTGCCGAGTGCCCTATCGCGCTGGAGTCACCTAAAGCACCTGCCGACGTCGTTACCATTCGAACGGCGGTCTGCAAGGACGAATCGCATTGTGAGAATGACTCACACATACCACAGTCTCAATCAAATCAAGCAAATCAAGATTCGAGGAAAACAATTGTTCTAATCGAACCTCCCACCCAAATTCCACTTAAAGATGACCCAATCACACTCACTGCATATGGGCACACACGTGCTAGCACAAATGACGTAAACGTGAAAAAAAATCATAAATCTCAGCGCAAAATTGATGACAAATTCAACCATGAACTGTTAATCTCAGAATTGTCTTCTATGAAGCGCGAGCGCCAAATTTATAAACGACAGCGCAATCCCTCCGAGAATTCCTCAACATCTCCTTTGTCTGAGTGTAAAATTCAACACTCTGATTGGGTAGAGGTGAACAATGGCAAAGAAATACGTCTCTCCAGTTGCCAAATTACGATTGATGATGATGAAAAGGACACTAAGCGGGCACTTGATATTATTTCCAGACTAGAAATGGCGAATTTACACGGTCTACCACCGCTACCAAAATCCCTAAGTGGATTCAACATCGAAGGACCTCCTCCTCCAGCATCTTCATCTATTGGACGGTCCGGAACAAATAGGAACCCCAAGAATATAGCATCGACCAACGGTGAGATTGGATCACTGAAGAAACCCAACAATTTGGACGCTAAGCTGGCACTACTTCGTCGTGAAATGGTAAGGTTTTCCATTGCTTTTCTATATTATGCATACATTATATTTGTGGCATTCACGTGCAACGTGGTTAACGATGCGAAGTTCCCTGCCGGTGCAACCAACGCGTTTGTATCGCATGCAATGATGAGCTGCCGACAACAACCTAGGCACTATCAATTCTTCGCGAAGACCGTGCATTTGCTTAGTGTATTGCCCGTGTCGCGTTCTTCACGCAGTCCTATTATTCAAACATAATTGAGATAAAATTACAGTCTATTAAACTGTGTACTGAATAATTTTTATTTCTATTTATGTCACGGTTCAGTGCAACTTTGTTTCCTCATACAAAGTTCATAAATTATATGCAGGTGGTAAGGCCAATTGTAAAAACACATAATTGCAATACAGATATTCTGCATCATTTCAATGCTTGAAAAGAAATTCGTGATGTCATTGTTTGAAGGATTTTTTATCGGTAATGACTTGATGAATGCGCAGAGATCTCTAACCTTTCTGCAACGTCCTGCGTTGAGAAATACCTCTTAGGGTTCACAAAATGCGCATCTAAACGAAGAGCCGCCATAAATTTATTTGATAATAAAAATTCTCGATCGTTTCTGTTTGTTTACTGCCTCTACTCGTGCGAAGGCATGTGCAGAACAGCTTGGGAGTCTTAACTCATCCTAAACAATACTCCCAATGGCTACCAAAAGTAAAAATACGTCAAGTAGGAAATTCGATTGTTTATTATCAACACATCGAATCTAATTATCCGGCCAATCCGCATCACTTGTAGCATTGTTTCATCGTTTACGAAGGTGGTTAACGCCTAGATCAGAACCACGTCGCCGCGACACGACGTCAACTCCAACCGTAGAGAATTAAATCTCTTGTGCAGCAATACATAAAACTGTTGTTTTGTTTGCGGGATGCTTCCCTGTTGTTGCGCGTCTAGTCGAAAACAATCAGAAAGACAATAAAGACGATGAACACGAGAACAAAAGCTGGCGATGTAATCGCACCTATATCGGCGCTTAGCTGTGCACTGGAGATTTAGACTACGATGAGATGGTTTAAATATGCTTGAACTACATCACTATGCATTAGTTAGGAAGATTGCGAATGGTAATGAAACCGCGACGAATGCATTTTGTATGCGTTGTGCTAAAAATGCACCCAGTAAAGAAAAAACAGCTACTTTTTACTTTGCCATCCGTTCAAATTTATCGTGATTGTAAAAAATATAGAGCGCTGAACAGACCGTGATATCGGTTATTTTCCGTGCCAATTCGTTTCTTTTGCTTCATCACGAAAGCATGTTGTTTATGCACTGGAGTCTGCAAATATCTCCTTGTACTTCTACTTGCTTAAAGTACATTGATCAGTAATTTGTAGTCACAGTTAGTAGCGGGAAAATCAAATTTAATTTGCTGATTAACTGCTTGTTCAAGGCTTCAATCCATATTTAAAACGATTGCAATCACATTTACGTATTAATTACGCGTCGGCAAATGACCAGATTAATCATATGCACAGATTCTAGTTGGAACTTTCATAAATGGGAAAACCGTTATGTAGCGATGACAAATAGCCGGCGACAAGTGTTATTAAAAAGGATTTTTGTTAAATTTACAAACTTTCGCCCGCATTCATCGCGTACAACGTGCTTCATTTTTATTGAAGCAATTGTGTGCATAGCGTCTGGTTTCTATTAAACTTGTATTCGTGTCGTGTCGCCAATGAATTTCATATTCTTTTCAATTATTTGAGTTCATCGTTATTTTATTCCTCGTTATTTCATACATCCTTTAATGTGTTATTGCCATTAAGTTGCAAACGCGCGTAATGTGCGTAACTTTTTTCTTTGCACTTGCACAATATGCCGCTGATTGCACTGCTAATTTGAAATTGAATGTTAACGATACATTATATAGTTCCCTTTAGTCGCCTGTTGATTTAGATTTTTTCGTGGCAGTTTTACTGGATTCATCACATTCGAGGATGGTGTATTTGGCAAACAATTGGAAATTGCGTGAATCCAATGCAAGTACGAATTGCATTTGTAATTTCATACCATATCTGGCTGAACAAGATGTCAGAATAATAATGTTGCCAAAACGTGCGATTGATTTTAATTAGCCCAGCCCAAACCACTTGTGCAAGGAAAATTACCTTATGACACCGGTTACTTGATATGAATACAATTACATGTGGCTTAATGGAATGTAATTGTGACGAAGCGTTGTGAGGATTTGTTTTAAAACCATTGTGTGCAAACAGACATAATGTACGCGAATTTGAACATCGGCCAAAGTTAGAATAACTAAACTCCACCTGTTGCGCTTGGTGAAAAATTCTGATGCAAATGTTTGACTAGCTTTGAAAGCGAATGTGTTGGCGGCTAGTGTTCAATTGAACGATTTGTTTAATGAAGGAGAGGCGCCCGCGAGAAGTATTGCATAAATGTTATGACCTTTTGAATTATATAATCGGCGTGCTTTGTAAATATGCCGTACCTACAAAATTCAAATTCGAATGCATGCTGCGCCACAGTGCAAACAAAATGTTAGATTCTTTCTACCTATTTGACTTTTACGAAGTCGAGGAAATGTACCACACTAGGTTATTGTGCTTTCAATAGAATAAAGCGTTCTTGATGTTGCAAAATCCTATAAAATCCTAGAGAAACTATACAAATTGATTAAATGCAACCGCCTGCAGTGCAATTTTTATAGTTTTCGTGCACACTAGAATTGTTTTTATATTTTATGGTGTAAATCATAAACGCGAGCGCATTAGGAAACTAACAAGTTGAATATTCTAATAAGCTAGTAGCTTGGTTGATGATGCAGTTTGAAAGAACTAATATTTTAATCGTAATTAATATATTACCACAAACATTGCAATTTATTTTTGTAGCTTGGACATTAAAATGAAGGTTTCTACAACAAAATATGTTTTAGTTCAGTTCTGTCAGAAAAGGATATTCTGAATTACAGTAGGGATTTTTTAAGGTATATTAAAAAATATTTAATTCTAATTTATCTATTTTACTAATTTGCATTTGCAAAGAAAGGCTAATAAACCAAGAACACTTGGTTGAAGCAAATTATGACTTGTAATATTACAGGTATAAAAGCCTGCATTTGTTTGACTAATTTCATTTAGAAAATTGTAATGATCATCATTGTTCCTCGCACAATTAGAACCAAATGAAAAATTCTTATTACCCTGTCCCTTTTGGTTTCACGACGACCGCGACAGTCGTAAACTTGTTCGCAAAGGCGTACATCAAACGCATTCTTGCTTTATATTAGTTGTTTAAGACATTAATTAATGTTATCTCGCTAATTGCCATCGCATACAAGCCGTGTTTGCACGTATAAGACGCGTATGCGAACACGAATCACAAGCTTGGTCGTTGTCTTTTTGTGGTTGCGGCATTTTTTGTTCACGTTCGGTGCTAATCCTAGGACTTCGGATGCAACATGCGAAATGAAGAAAGCATCTTGTTCGTTCGCATTCCCCATCACAATTTACCTGCGTAGAACGCAGCATCGTACATGACTATCACGTGCATCGTTTGTACCCCGTTTAATGATATCCGCTCATTTTCTAAAATATGTATAAATATAAAATCACATGAAATATATGCATGTGTACGTGCGTGTAGTGTGTAACCGCATTTGATTAATTTTTATAGCTTTAGTGCTGTGCAGGAGTATGGCGAAGCGACAAGACGACGTACAACGATATTTGCGACTTTCTATGCTGCATATTTGTATGTGTTCATATGTCTGGTCTTCAATGCAAGCCGCACTGAATGAATGTGCATGTAATTAAACGCATCGTGATTTTATTTCAAAAGATCGTAAAGTGAGAGCGTTGAGTATGCCACAGAAAGTCTTGCGGAGGAAAAAAAACTCCGGAATCAATTGGATCTGTAATGGCAACGCAAAACAAGGAAAGTGCATTTCAAATGACCGTACCAACATGGCAATATATTGCAATATTTAATTTTCCATTAGCAATTTTCTCGAATCATGCTCATACCCGTATTGCCTGATAGATAGTTTGTACCATACTTCGATCCTTTGTCCTGTCTACCGTTGCTGCCCATCCGCTGATCTGCTCGCGAAGCGCGGAATTCAAGCACAGAGTTAATCCCCAGTCGTGGATTTGTTTCCCGAAGACTTGATTACTCTTCGCTAACGAAAAGTAAACAAAGTTGCGGTCGACCTCCAGTACGAGCTCGAGTTCTACATCCAAGACGATCCACAATGCAGGTAACCGTGCTGCATACACGCTAAGGACGATTGTAGAGTAGGCTCGATGGACTAACTTCATCCAGTGGCCACGACGAAGAACGAAGCTGCTGTTTTACAGTTAGATACCATACTAGAAAGGCCTGCTTTGACAGAAGAGACTTATTTGCTCGAGTTACGTAGACGAACACATCTCACCTGGACCACGTCCGTTTGCTACGTATTATTGAAAGCACTTTCAGCACGTCGATTTGTCTAGTTTATGCATCCGCGTGCGATACCTATACGAAACACATCAAGAGTCACGTTACGTGCTCTAATAAAATTCGAATCGTCGGAGGTATCATCTGTGATAAAAAATGTTCCAACGCGTGTAATTTCCAATGGTTTTGAAATTTGGCTAGGGAAACCAGAACTTTAATTGATTGCAACGTGTTTCACATATCAAATGAAAGCCAAACACATCATCAATCTTTTTGGAACGGAGACAACTTGCGATCAACAAGGAAACGATTATATCAATTAAGTTAGTTCAATCCATCGGAAAACTTTGTAGCCTTATCAGTGACTTAGCATAAGCTGAGTTTCCGCCATTTACTCGCACGCTCACTGCGTCAATCGTTTCCAACCAAACGCACTTATAACCATGCTTCTTACGTCCGCATTCGATTACGTACAGGTCAGGCAGGAATTGTGTCTATTGCAGTGGCGAGTCAATCAAGCACATAATAATTTCCTACTGGACGCTTATTTTTATTACACAGGCGCGCATTCTTTAGCAACGTTGATCGTCGTTGTGTTCAGCGTGAAGTGATAGTTTTGCCAGGTATTTACGTAAGCATAACGCCAATAAAATATATGATCATGCAAGAAACTTTGAATTTGCTTTGCTCTCTTCCTGCATGCTTGACGTTGGATTAATTACGCGCGACTTGTGGGTGATTAATATGCTCTGGAGTCAGAATGCTACTTTTATGCCCATTCGCACATTTTGCACATTTCTCTAGCTTGGGAGGACACGTAAGCAGATATCTATTATAACGTTTGATATGTAACGGTATCGGAAACTCGGGAACAACAACTAAAACCACATTAGACACGATCTTGGAGGACTGCATGCTTGTTGGAATAGTGTCACACGGATAAAACTCACGTTGTTTCAACACGATTTGAGTTGCACATTGTAGAGGATAATTGTATTGCTACTGTTGCACATTATATAATTGCATCTCTCACAGGTTACTACTGGGAAAATCGAATGCGGACAATTGTTGGATAGACACAGTCACATCGAATTGCAAATAATCTGTACATGTATGCAGCAATTTGTTATTGAAATACCTCAAATGTTTTCACCTCGACGCAAACATGGTAAATTACAAACATTCCACATCATTTGCTACTGTTTTACTTCGCTTCTGGATCGTTGTGTTTCAAAGAAATGCGTATGGAATACTTAATTAAAACTGTCGTAAAATATAAGCGGTATAAGCGTGAGAAACATTTTTTCACGGCAAATAATTTCCTTTTCATGCTTCACAGCACATAAATTTATCACCTCAGTAAGACTTTGATGATGTGATCCGCTTGCGAAAAATTTGTTTCTGCACCGGTTTTTCTATCTGCAATTAACATTACCTGATCGTAATAGGACCCAATGATATATAATATGCACTCCGTGTATATTACTTTTTGCGGGAACATGAGCATTGAATGTGCAGATAAATTAAGCCGTATCGTTGCAGTTTATTATTTATTCTGTTGATTTGATTGCATCGCATGGCGCACGCGAAACCCAATAGAACCCCCCACAGTTGGGAAGCCAGCCGAGCAAAGCAAAGTCATTGCGCAATTAAAGGTCATATACAAGGAGGAAAATTGACTTATTCTACGGTTTATTACCATTCTGAAGTAGACAAGCTTCTCGCCGACAAATTTACTACGCGGCTGTTGTGGTGCCCTGCGTTACCAAGCCACTATCATCGCGAAACCATCCTGGAGACGAACTCGCGAGTACAATGACTGAAGTAGTCATTCCGAACGAAACCAACAAGACAGCTTGACCGCCACGCATCGCTACATATACACTCCCGGTAAATTACAGTTGATAAAATCAACAGAGCAATAATAATGTATTCATTCGGTCTGGAGGACGGGGCACATCGTATACCACACCAAACATCGCACTCTACGATTGTTATTACAAACCTAATATATTTTCCT